>JAUUDZ010346438.1:0-15952 GCA_032361705.1 Panulirus versicolor | reverse complement strand
TGCTTTTTTCTTTTATTCACATTTACTCTCTACCTCCTCCTTTCACACACTCTTCCAAAGTCAGTCACCATCTTTTACAGTTTCCCACTCGAATCTGTCACCAGTGCTGTATCATCAGCAAATCACAACTGACAGACTTTCCAGGCTCTTTCATCCCTTACAAATGCACACTCGCCCCTCTGTCCAAGAATATCGCATTCAACTTGCTCACCACCCCATCCAGAAACAATTCAAACAAATGTGGTGACATCACGCACCCTTGCCGCACAACAATCTTCACTTGGAACCAATCACTATCCTCTTTTTCTATTTGTACACAAGCCTCACACTCTTGTTAGAAACTTCTCTGCTTTCAGCAGCTTTCCTCCTACACCGTATATTCTCCAGTCCTTCCATAAGGCATCTCTATTAACTCTATCATACGTTTTCTCTAGAATCATAAGTGTCAAATACAAATCTATCTGTTTCTTTAAGTATTTCTCGCACACATTCTTTAACGCAAACACCTGATCTGTGCATCCTCTACTACTATTGAAACCACACACCTGCTTCCAAGTTTGATGTTCTGTACATACCTCCATCCTTTCCATCAGTATCTTCTCATACAACTTTCCAGGTACACTTAGCAAACTTATACTCCTGTAGTTTGAACACTCACCTTTAACCCCCTTATAATTATTTATTGGTACTATAAATGCATTCCGACAGTCCTGAGGCACCTCACCATGATCCCTGCACACATATATTGAAAATCCTTACCAACTCATGAACAACACAGTCACCCCATTTCTTAATAAATTCAATTGCAATAGCATCCACTCCCACTCCAGCCACCTTGCCACATCTTTCACTACCTTTTCTCTCTTCACCGAGCCGCTCTCCATGACTCTCACTTCACATACCAACCCGACTCAAAAACCCTCGGGAAGATGAACTGTCATAGAAAAAGATCCATAAACCTTCTCAAAGGAATTCGATTCATCTTTAGAATAAAGTTCAACTGAGCTACTTCGACGACCAGAGAAATCAAACCCACACAAAGGAGTCAAGCCCAAAAGAGGGGCAAGAATAAATGATGGCTCACTTTCCCTTTTCTATAGGTATTGCTTAGGTGTTTGCTCCCTAGAGCTGGCTGCTTGTGTCCCCACTACTAAGGAGACCAACTGCTATTTCGCATGATTACTGTGTGGCCGTTGGTCATTCACGAGTGGGCAGTTTTGACAACTGTTTCTTTCCCTACACCTCGAAGCTTTGGAAGTCCCTAGCCTTTCATGTTTTTCCCATTAACTATGATTTGACACATTTTAAAAGACAGGTTTTTCACTTCCTTCAAAATTCATAAATGCCTCCCCTTTTCTCTTCTTTTTTCTCCTTCATGATCCTTTCTAAGGCAAGGCCTCGATGTGGACTTTTGTCTTTGACTGGAGCCTCCAACTTTAAAACAAGAATAAACCAAAGGAACTACGGTATCAGAAGAACCAGTAACCCAGAGACCTTTCACTGAAAACAGATTCTCCAGAAGAAACGCTGCTCTAGGGGCGACCCAACCCAAAAATATCTATGGAACGAAAAGTACCCACGTAAAGGTATAGGTATAGGTTAAGGCTTGGGTATAGGTTAAGATTTGGGGCAAAACGAGAGTAATTCTTTTTCCGTAACACACACACACACACACACACACACAAGGTAACACATCCCGACACAAACAGTAGCCACCAGGACCACCACACGACCAAAACATCGTACGACATCACCCAGAACATTACCTGTTCTCTCATCACAGAGCTTGACACCGTCTCACCACCGTATGTGGTCTTGTATTATGCCATGTCAACACCACACCGACGGTAAAACCTCACCATCATATCAGTGTCGGATCATCGTACTTACTTGAGGAGAAGAGCATTGGCCTGGACGGTGAGGGGCGAGGGTACGGCGCTGCCACACATGCTGGCTATAGTTCTGGTGACGGGCTCGTCGTCCTCCACCACCACCTCAGCCACTTCGAGCATCCCTCGTGTGCAGTAACCTGCGGCCAGACGGGGGTCAGAGACGGTATTTCTTGTCCCACGGGTTCATTGTCAAGACCCAACAACTTTACCACGAGTTCATTGCTATATTGCGGCAAACCTGTGGCACGTGGTTTTCGAACTGGGTGTCTCAACTGTGCAAGGATTTACCACAGAGGGTCACATTAGTGAAGTTTATGATCAAATGTTACAGTTATGATAAAAAGTTTCCAACCTAAGTGTCACAGCTCTGGCATGGGTTTTGTATGAAGTGCTACCAACAACTATACACACTTTTAAAGTACACTAACACTCACACACACAAACACAAAATCCGTCATTGAATGCCACTGATACATTCCCACAAAACCATCACACGGTCGTACACTACTCATTATTCATACACACATAATTCTCACCACACGCTTTTACACATTCATCACTGAGCATTCCACACGCTCGTTAATCGTTAAATACCATACGCCGTTCTTCATTATTCACCAACAAACAGCCTAAATTATCACCTACTGTCAGATAAACGTATATCAACTGCCTTTTTACAACTCGCTGCCTTTTACCTTCTGTTATCAGTCATGACCACAAGCCTTATCTCAACATCCACGAGCGCGCATTCTCTTTTTCCTCAGAGTAACTTGCTGGCATGGGAAAAACATGCCCCAGTCATAGCCATCCCTGTGAGAAAAAAATGGGGTATGTAAAACAGCAAGTGAGTCAATAAGAACGCCTGTGGTGTGTGTAGGCTTGACTCTCTGGGCAGAAAGGTTAAAGGAAGAGGGATAGGCGAAAGGAAGAGAACACATCTTTGTTGTTCGAGGAAAAGGAGGTATGATGACGACCAATCCTTGAATGGCATGTCTCCACACACAAACTATGGGAAACATCAGCCATACACGGGATCAAACTTTGGTTCAAAGACCTACACAGACAGTTCACGAGAACATTGGCTCACGTCACACCGGCAGGACAAGTGCACGACAACACAATCATGGCTGAGTAATTATAGGGAAGTTTGAAGTGATGGCTGGAGGGCTAACGAGACGAAACGCTTTAGATTCCGTTGTTGCTTATGAAGTGATAGAGACATTACCTCAGATATGTTGATACTCCATGCTAGGGCGAAGGAAATGTCTGAAGGTATGAGATAGGGGCTCACAAGGGAATTGATATTGGCATCTACACAACACTACTATCTATGAGGAAACACATGCTATGACACTGTTTGCGTCTGTTTTTTTTATGTTATGTTATGTTATTACATGGTTGAATGATGGTGTTCTAGAACTGGACAGAAAGAAGCAACTGACATTAGGAAGTATCACAGGTCGGTATAGCGTTTTAGTACGACTAAATTTAACCAGATCACTGCCTCCCCCATTCAGATGTGCCGCACAAGTCACTCACATTAATTACTGCCGTACAACCCTCTCACCACCCACTTCCATTCAGAACCAGAGCATCCTAACCACCCGTAACAATTTCTTCCCCATTGCTCAGGACCATCCTCGCCTCACCACCACCCATTATCACCCTCACCCATCTACCTACCTTCGCTGTTCAGGTTAGGCAGTCTGAAGTCGGAAAAGTTTAGAGTGATGGTGGCGAGAGTAGGAGCCTGCAGGCGCCACACACACAGGACGTCGTCGCTGTAAGCGGGGTATTCCGGGCTTGTCACCACCAGCGTCGACCCCTCACTCAGATCCACCTTCTGATCCAGTAGGCACACCCGCCCACCAGCAATCAGGGGAGAAACAAGAACTTATCTATCAAATGAGAAACATATGATACTGTTCTAGAATATGTAAATTCATGGTAAAGTAGTAACCAAAAATCCTCCGACATGCGTGATCAAAGCTGTATCGAGTCCTGTGCTTCGATAGAAGTGTCTGTACAGCTTTGCCTAGCGGCTTAAAGCCACTCTGAGACTACATGTGTGTCTCAGGACTTTTGTCTACGACCGTAAGCATTTTTGAATTGCATGATATCACAGTAAATAAGAAATACTTATCATGGAAACACAACCCATTAGAGGAAATAGACTTTCAGAGATACTAGAGCCATCTAAGTACCCAACCATAGGTACTAAACTCATTAGAGATAGCAACTTTCACGGAAAAAGACCCATAAACCTTCTCAAAAAATTCGGTCCAAGTTCAAAATAAAGTTCAACTGAGCTGCTGTGGATGACCAGAGAAAACGAATCCACCACAAAGGAGTCAGACATCAGAGAAACTGCTGTCATCAAAGGAGCAGGAATAAACTCCAGGAACTAGTACACCAGAAGAACCAGCAACCTAGAAACACTTCACTGGAAACAAGTTCGCCAATAGATGCGCTGCTTTAAGGGCAACACAACCCAAAACATTTATAGAACGAAAAGGACCCATGTGACGAATCCGGAGCACCAGGTGGCGAACCATGGGCAAAAGAGAAAAGGACAAGAGGAAACAAAGTCATTCGATAAACTGGAAGGTATTCGATGGACCAGAACTGTAAGAGAAAGCAAACTCATCAAAGAAACTAGGTTCATCATAGAACCAGACCCATCAGGAGGAGACAGACCTGCATGGGAACTATGCCCATCGGGGTAAACCTGGTCTATCAACTGTATTAGAACTGTCAGAAGAGCTATACCCATTACTTAATACCTACAGGAGGTTTGTAGCTTTTCATATGACTGAGATCTACCAGGAAGAAACAGTAGGAGTGCTTGGTCCGTCCCTCACTAGTGCCACTCACCCGTGAACACCTGCCACACTCCAGGCCCATGAGGAAGGGGCAGTCGCTCTTCTCGGGATCGAAGGTGATGCAGTGAGTGATGAGGGCCTCGTAGCCGAGACACTCCACCATCCAGCGGCTGCCCCCCATGTCCTTGTCTGCTGGCACCTTGTATACCCTGATGGGTAGAGGGGAGAGAAGGAACGACTGGTCGAAAAGGATAGTTAAAGAATTGGATTGCTAAGAATAGGGAAGGTTAAAGAAAGGAAAATGCTTTATTCATAGGTAATGTAAAAATGAGAAAAAGGTCAAGGTTTAAGAGAGAATGGTTAAAGAGAGAGGTTTTCGAGGGAAAATATCAAAAGTCATAGAAGATTAGAGAGGAAAAACCGTTATCATAGGAAAGAGAAAGGGATAGAATAAGAGAAAGATTTAAGAGGGTTGAAAGAATTTGGAGAGGGAAAGGTACATTCAAATGGAGTGAGTGTTTGCAAGAAGAGAGGACTCACTGGCACGAGAGATGACGCATATGGATAGAAATAAAAGATCCTAAACAGAAATATTGCTACTTGGGGAAGGAGGGAACTAATGGGAACACAGATGAAAGGAAAAATGAGTAGTATATGTGGTGAACAATGATCGAATCTGGATAAGGAAATGTTAAAGGGGCAAACATAGTTGAGTAAGAAATAAGGGGAAGTACCCCAATGAAGACCACAGAGAGAATGAAAGCGGAGGGACTGGTCCTTATGGGTTTGTCCATTCAGCATTTGCGTTGGTTGTCTTGTTCGGTTATCAGCTGCTCTTCTGACCACCACGGGATGCCCATTATCCCCTCCAGCAAACCATTATGTCCGTAGTTATCCTTGAGAGTCAAGATGTTCGTCATTATCCTGTCAGTCATACGCAACTCCATCCCTGAGAGTCATTTCATCCAGCGCTCCCTCAGCAATCATTGTACCAGTATTATTCCCATTAGGCAAATGATCCTCCACCATCCATAAGTAATTCCACATTCCCACCATCCTAACAGACACCATGCCCATAATCACCCTAACAGTTGCAATAGCCCTCAGTATTCTAACGATTACCTTCCACAATCCTGGTAGTCACTATCTCTCTCACAGTGCTAACAATCATCACATCCCGCATTATGCTGACAATCATCATATCCACATCCCTCTCTGTCCTAACAACCATCACATCTCTTATTACATGACAATCATCACATCATCACACCTTTCACTGTCTTGACAATTACCACATCCTCACCATCACCCCATCTCTCACTATTCTGACTATCACCACATCCCTCACTAACATGACAATCATCCCATCCCTCATCATCCTGGCATCCACCTCATCACTCACTAACTTGACAATCACCCCATCCCTCACTAAACTGATAATCACCTCACCCATCTCTATCCTGACAATCACCCCATCCCTTACTAATCTGACAATCACTCAATCCCTCACTAAACTGATAATCTCCACATCAGGCAGGTATCCAAGTGTGACTATGTATTCCCCTCGAGCGGTCCTCTGTGTGGTCAGGCCTAACCATCACACCATAGTATAACCTAATACTGTAGACGTTATTTCACAGATTAGACCAAGAGAAAGCGCATTCGACACCGCACGAGCCTTAACAAACCCAGAGTCAAGAAAACATGAACTGAACACTCGCACCCACAGCTAATACAATCAAAATACGTTTTGACTGTTATAAAACATTTTGAGACGAATGCCCCTTGCCCGAGCCCCATGGATGAGTAAGAGGTCTCAGAAACTATCCAGAAGTGTGGCGTGTTTCATACGCCTTCCGGTATGCCTTGACGTCACGGTCACGTTTCCCTCTGTGTCAACCGTCTCTTCGTCTGGTCCTCCGGATGTTATTAATCGCCACTGACGATGTATAAGGCTGTCTGCGGTTGATTACTAGAATCAAGCACTTTCTCAATCAGCTGTGCCCCAGATACTGGGTGTCTAGGTAATGCCAAGGCTACTCAATCACTTCATCAATATGGGTTACTGAACTTACTCTTAGATTATAACTAAAGTTAGATGACTCTGAGCAGTTTCAGGCAACTCTGGACCACTTAATGACTCGAAGTTAGCTTCATGTGGTTTAAGGAACCCTGTATAACTCTACGCTATATTCTGAGTATTTTTGATATGGAATGATCTCTGACAATAAATCTCAATTTCTTTTTCGGTCCCTAAATGATTCCTGGATGTTTCCAATTCACCTCCTACAGAATGATTAAATTTGTCTATTGATATCAAAATAAGATCCAGATAACAGCAATTAGCTCTTACCTTTTATGAGGGGAGGATTTTTGTGAGCTGGGCCTTCATCAAGGATTCGTAGGAGTTTGGATAACCTTAGGTATCCGTGCACTGTATCAATCATATTGTAAGACAGTTAAATGGTATTTACTTGACTCTGGATTAGCAAAAGATCCAATGTTTAATCACTTCATCCTAAGATAAGACCCAGTGTCTGGAAGTTTCATCCTAAGATGAGACCCAGTACTTGGAAGCTTCATTCTAACATGAGAACCATTGCCTGGTAGCATCATTTCAACATGAGACCTAATGCCTTTAACTTTACCTTAACATGAGACCCAGTGACTGGTAGTAACATCCTAACATGAGACCCAGTGACTGATAGCTTCACCCTGAGACCCAGTGACTGGTAGCTTCACCCTAACGTGAGACCCACTGACTGGTAGCTTCAACCTAACATGAGACCCAGTGTCTGGTAGTAACATCCTAACATGAGACCCAGTGTCTGGTAGCTTCACCCTAACATGAAGTCTGGAAACTTCTTGGAGAGACCTAGCACATGGTAGCTTTATTCTTAGACCCAACGCCTGATGGCTACATCAGAACCAGTGTCTAATGGCTGAGGTAGCTCTCAGCTAACAGAGAAGAGAGGCAGAGTTAGCATGGAGGACGGGCCAGGCTGTCACGGACCTCTCGAGGTGTGTGAACCCCATCCCGCGACAGATGACTCGGCCGATGTTCTCGTCATACCCGGGGCTTCCGTCCCAGGTCTGGTGGGACGTGGGGAGATGCACGTGCTCCGGGTCCTGTCGGGGAAGAGCGGTGCACGTAAGCAACGAGAGGAGTAAGTGACCAAAAGGAAAACTGGGCAAAGGATGGGAATATATGCGCTTCAGCAGTATACATTTTTCGAATTGTAAAGTGGTCATACATTCATATGTAAGATCAACATAAGAATAAGCAACTTGAAATCAAGCTTTACCATCACGACTGGTAAGAGAGATAAAGCAACGTGGCGGAGGTATGCAGGCTACAGAAAGCCTTCGTAGTTCTCATCTAACATGCATCTACAACCTAGTAAGCAAGAATATTGCTAATACAAATCCTCATAGGAGAGAATATTGCTGAGAGAATCCCTCTTAGGTGAGACTTATTAAGCCAAGTATAAACTCTAAGCTTCCTCTAAAGTTTCAGATATACTGATAGTTGTAGATGTGTGCTATTGTTGTTAAACTCGTCTGTTTCTGGATTACTGAAGTCATGTAATATTCAGTAGATAGTAAATTCGGCTCTCGCTCCGTCCTTGAGTGTGTGTGTGTGTGTGTGTGTGTGTTAGCGTGTGTGTGTGTGTGTGTGTGTGTTAGCGTGTGTGTGTGTGTGTGTGTTAGTGTGTGTGTGTGTGTGTGTGTGTTAGTGTGTGTGTGTGTGTGTTAGCTAGAGTGTGATATGGCGGGGGGGGGGGGGTGGCGGTTGCTGCAATAAACTAATGTTCCTGTTCGTCCTGTATGGCTATCCTAATCACACAACACCACCAGTCTCTTTTTCTTCATATAGAATTCCTGGAAATAGTGTGGCGAATCCTTCTAACACTTGTCTATTAGGTATATTACTCCAATCTCCAGTGTCTACTATTTTCAGAGATTTTTAAAAGGTAAAGCGTTATTCGGCTACCCGGCTCTGTGTTGCTGTGTAGTGGTAACGTAAAATCTATTACCTATGACAAATGTGCGCAAAAATAATAAAAAAATCTAGCTCAAGTTGTTGAGTTTCTCTGTTCTTAATCTAACCCTCAACAAGTAGTTTATTATGGACACTCACAAGGAGAGGGATGCCAGGTTCCGTGTCCAGGTAGCAGCCACTGTCGATTATAACAATACAATCAGGAAATTGAATAGGCTGGTAACAAATCAAAATCGTGAAATGAATTAGTGTTAACCACGAACGAAGTGTGGAAATTCTGACAATGTGATTAAACCTCTCAAGAATCATCAATGGCAAGTCCGTAGTCATCACCTCCACCCTCGGCCATCACCTCCACCCTCACCAGATCAGCTCTGTTACCAGGTCGAGGCGCCGAGGTTCACTTACTATGAATTATATAGGCTTGAGATTCAGAGCGGTTCCGATACGATCAGGATTCGAATACGAGAGTCGTGAGCCCGCCAATGGACAATCAAGACTTCAGTCAGCGGCTGTACCATAAGGAGGATATCTTGGTTGTTATTGTTGAGGGCGTCGGACGTTACAAGTCTGGTTCTTTGGGCAGTTAATGAATGACGCGACTTGTATCTATTTCTTCCTCTAACGTTTATTGATATCAAAGTGTTGTTGATGATCTACTGTGTATATCATCATCTATCACTGGCCGGGAAAATATCATAATTCTGCAACCAATGGCCGTTCGAGTTTACTCTTTTCAAATTAAGATTTCCAGACTATATAAAGTGCTTCGTCTGCCTTGTATGTTCTACACTTAATGACCAGGTTCAGCAGGTTGTCGTGGGGCAGTTGTGATTGCTAGACTAAGGCTAGGCTATAAGTACTATTGGCGCTTTGGGCTAACTGGAGATGTTAACCACGTGAACTGCAAAGTTTGTGGTCAAAGATTTGGACAAACAAGAACACTATGTCTTAGAATGTGAAAAAATAGAGCCTTTTTTTAGAACAGTATAAACAAACCCTGCAAGAAATATCACACCACCTTATTGCTAGTAACAAGATACATAAAATTTTTAGTTTGTATCCACTTTTTGCATCTATTCCGTAAAACTTACCGTATGAAACTATGTAATGTATGTAATATTAACCCACTGGGACCTGACTAAGAAAGTTTGTGACCCCTGTAATCATTTTGCGCTACCGCTCACAGGATGAGCATGGGGTGCACAACCAATTTCCCGGGGATACCGGCACAAATCAAATCAGTCAAGGAACAGTAACCCTCATACTCGCAGCCTTCACTAGTGTCCCGTACGTCAGCAGACCACAGCCACCATACAGCATCGGACGGAGCCTCATGTGCCTTCCTGGCGGGGCTTACGTCATCGCTGACATCCAGCTAAGAAAAAAAAAGTGGTTCTAATTATAGTGGGGATGCACACTGACTACTTCCACAGCGTTGATGTCAGACCATCTTGTGTTGATGGTGGCTTTTGCGTCAATGTTTACTACGGTGTTGTGCTATTTATTCATGTATTCATCTACTTTGATGAGTTAGAGAAATATGTAAAAACGAGTTCATGGAATCATCTCTGTTTCCTTACTTAAAATCCCATTCCATTCCAACCCCATCATCAACCTTATTTCAACCAAATTCACTTTCTCAACCTCACTCCATTACTAAGTCTCTCTTCTCACATGTACTTCACTCTGACTGTCTCTCCTCTACGGAGTTTTCAGTTGTGTGGAAAACCCAAGAATCGTCCTGTTATTCGAGTTCTCCTCCCTGAATGATTTCAAGAAAGGAAAACGTTGTGAATAAAAGTGAATAACAACCACTTAGCCATACACGAGTCCAGGAGTTACCAAAAATTAGTTTCGTTGTTTTTGGGAACGAAAAATGGCGTTATCAACAAGGGAATGAATGCTTTGGTAACGAAAATAACATCGATCATTAAAAGATAAATACATGAGGAAACACAGAAGCTGAGAAAGATGCGATCAGACAACATTCGGGACATGTATATGGCGCGTTCGTATGCTGAACGTAGCCATATCCTCCACCCCTCTCCTAGAATCCCCACTAAATGAACACAAATTCTATTCCCTGAAGAGGGTGTTCTGTAGGTGACGCAGTTATTTTTCTTATGAGAGGCGATTCCCTATCTACAGGGCACTACATTGTCCCCAGCATGGAATACTGCTCACATATCATGGCTGGCTATTCTTCCACCTCCCAGCTAGCCAAAGTGTAAACAAAAGCCTTCCTCGTTAACAAATCAACAACCAGTGACGTATTAAGGGGAGGGATTAAGGGCAGGCCTCACGGTCAAGTGGTTTAGGGAGAACGATAGATTCTGATTTGCCTTTAATAATCTCACGTCCCTGTACATTGCTTGTTGTCCCCTAGATATGGGAAGACCCGACCTTCCTTGAACATACTCAAGGACTCAGTAGTTTGGGGAGCCTTAGAAACAAGATCCGACTTTCCTGAGTTATCATTTGTCATAGGACTCCCAATCCTGGTGGAATCTTGAGTTGCCTATTTGATGATAATGACAGACTCGCCAATTTCCAAGGGTCTGATGGAGAGGATTTATTTTTTTTTCATGACGTTTCTCTTAAAAATTTTATATAATCAGTAAAATGTAATGTACTCTTTGTAAGGTGGCATATGCTTTAATATGATGTAATACATACACAATATCATATACACAATTTCATTACCTTACCTTATGATCTACTAAGGAGGAAAGAACAAGAATATATTCTGACCCCAGGTTCTAAAAGTCCTTAGCACGCCACATCTCTTCAACTATATCTTTTTGTCTGTCATGATGTGTTTCTCTGTCTGTCTGTCTGTCTGTCTGTCTGTCTCTCTCTCTCTCTCTCTCTCTCTCTCTCTCTCTCTCTCTCTCTCTCCTCTAGAAATATCATGTCGACCACTGCTCTCGTGGACTGTCTGCTCTTGACCAACCCTGTGAGCTGGACCGCAGTACTCCCCGGGCAGCTGCTACAGACTGATGTTTCTCCTTTACATCTCTAGCGAGAATGTACGGTCATCGTCCGCACTGTTGGCCTGCCTCCTCGCACAGCCAACACCACCAGCCTTAGAGTCGGGTCTACAGACAGATGAGAAACTCAAAATAATCCCTACTGTATTCTTCTGTTTCCGAGATGGTTGTGACTCGGGAATACTGAGGCACATGCCATGTCGGCCACTTAGGAAATGAGAGTGAAAGTATAAGAGGACTTAAACATCTCCCTGCATGGCGCTCAGAACCTCTCACGCTCAGATTTCAAAAGCTCCGTTTGTCCCCTCCATCGCTGGGATGTGATAGATGTATTCACTTCGAAAGCCTCCGTCAGTGCTGGCTGAGGTCAAATACCACTTGAAGCTTGACCTGATAAGGTCCAACTTTTCTTAATTATGTTTCACTAACAACAGAAGGATTCTGCGAGTGATGGCAGAATAACACTAGACCAACAAACTGATCATCGGCCAAGGGTGAACACCTATGTATGTCTGTTGATTTACTTATAATACTAAGATCTTTTTTCCAACATTGACCAGGATATGACCAAGGAATGTCTTCAATTCATAAGTTATAAAACGACTGCTGATTTAACACATGATTTTATTATATTTATATTTTCACATGAAGAAGAGGAATTCATCGCCTCATATTGCCTCAGGCACGAACAAGAGACACTGTAAAAACTGGCCGTTTGAGTCAAAACTATTCTAATCTTGCTGAGATGATTTTATTTTAAGTGTGATGTAAATTTCAAAAACATTTAATTTGTTTTTTTTACTCCAGACGCAGGGACTACCGCCAGACGCCAATGAACCTCAGGTAAATGTGATTCCTTTATATAAACATCAGCAGCAGAAGAAACAAATCTATCCTTGGTTGAAGGAATGAAATGTTTACTCTCTTCGAGAAGCTGTTACTGTTATACTTTTCTGTGCAGTAAGTAGTTACTCAATCGTCCTACCATCATTAACGCACGTAAAGTTTTTTTTTTTTTTTGCTTTGTGACAACAGAAGAAAGTAGAACAGAGATCATATAAACAAGCAGTCTTCTTACGTCAAGAATAGAGTAGGCAGGATGCCAACAGCATCCGGTGTCAGCCACATACATCATATTCCAGGACTATCGGAGCCGACAGGGTTTACCAACAAACTCTCATCCCAAATAACAAATGTGGCTCGCTGTCCCTTACTATGAAACCAAAATAACGATTATTCTAAAATTGAACCTTGGCATGTGTATATAGCCAGAGTTATAAACAAGACAGAAAAATCAGGGAATTCAGTTTAGTCCAGTCTCGCTTCTGGGCTAGCAAGCCAGATTCATGATAGAACAACAATAATTGCATATCCTAACAAACCTGCAACAACTATTATCTTATAACCTCAATATTTTTGACACCATTATGAACGTCTGAAAAGACTCTCATTACAGGAAACACGTGCTAGCTAACCAATCATACGCGTAGGATGGCCCTGCCACCTCACACTTCTGATTGACCTTAACATACATCTCGGACACTCAGTTTTAACAACTTTAAGCTTACCACAAACTTGGACTACCCTACCACTCATTTTGGAACACGTGGAACAACTCTAACTCAACCATACACCTGTAATGACTCTAACCTTACTACAGGTTCTGAATAAGAATTGCACCTAACAACACATCCATCGCCTTTTATCTCACCAAATACCACTACTATATAACAACCATACACGTATCACCAAACAAGCCAGACAGTTATGACATCATCGCAAACCCCTGACAACTCTAGTCTTGGCAAACAGTTCTTATAACGCTGGTACCATCACACACCGTTCAGAACTCTGGCTCCACTACACTTTCTTGTTTACAGTGGTTCCACCTCTGACAACTCTGTCTTTGCCACACATCACTGACAGCCATCTAAACACATAACAACTGTCTCCACCATACACATTTGACAACTCTGGCTTCATCATACACCCTTGACAACTGTTTCTACCGCAAACTCATGATAACTCTAACCACCATTACCAACGCACACCCCTGACAACTCGAGCTACCACAACACACCCCTGACGATCCTAGCTACAACAACACACCCCTGACAACCCTAGCTACCACCAAGCACTCCTAAAAGTCTTAACTACACTCCTGACAATTCTAAGTACCAACACACGACCCTAGATGCCACAACCCACTCATGTCAACTCTAGCTACCACCAAGGTCACGCCTGACGTACCCCCACGTCAGCAGTCCTGGCTAAGCCACACCCGCCTCTCCAGTCAGCAGGGTTGAACACAAGACGTTGCGTCATCAACTTCCCCGGGAAGTCCAGGAGTTCCCCGGCCGGGCATTCTCTCTCTGTGGCCCATGGTTGGACGGTGAAGTATCATTTTCGTCACTACACCTTGTGGTCGGTATGACTCTCCTCAGGTGTCAGTCCCACCAGTTCCTCATGTACACCTGCTGTAGTGTGCTGTAGCCTGCCAGTGTTAGCTGTAGTGTTCATTAGCATTCATTGCGCTGATACATTTAGATTAGGCATAACGTTATTATTATTATTATCATTATCATAATAACGATAACTAATGATAATTACAATGATGATATTAAATGATAAAAGTAATGATATTGGTGATATTTTCATTCTTAAGTATTTATGCAACCACAGGGCCTCCAAGGGCCCTCGTAGCTTCAAGATTGCGCTACAATTAGTAGCAGGGACAGGTTGGACTCCTTTGAAGCGAAAAGTTCTTTGACAAAACTGTTGACATGTCGCTCGCGGTTTAACCTCACGCGGGATGAGTTCGGCAACACCCAATGTTTGTTGTGCACTTGGATACACCTGGACGATTAAAAGGCCTGGTATGTGGGCGTCAGGACGGACGTCTGTTCTGCTCCCTGGCTTGCGAGCGTGGGTCACGTGACAAGAAGATTTGTGGTCCCCCATGTGGGCGTCCTGGGATGTGTTATACACGAGAGCGTAGCACTAGTTCCCGGATTTTCCTAAGGATGGGATAGGAGGGAGGGTGTGTGGGTGGTGGGTGAGTGGGGGGAGGGGGACCTGGAGATGGAGGTCGATTGGCTCTCTCTCACTACCGACCTCGGGGCTCACCGTGTCACTTTCTCGTGCCACAGTCTGAGCGCAGAACCGTGTGTGAACTCGGTAGGTTTCCCCCGTCCTCATTCTTCCCCAACCTGAAATCACGTTTAGAAAACTTACTTGCCACCGTTAGTGATCGTTTTGTTTCCAATCAGTTCGTAACTATAGTACTGCACCAAGGCACTCGAACGCTAATCCCAGCGATTAGTGAACGTCTATCGATACGATCCTTCGATGATCAGATAAGATAATCAAGAGCAGCCTCCACAACCGTGTATCAGGTTCCTCCCTCCTCACCAGGATGTATTTATCATAGCTCACATAACAATGGCCGCCGCCCTCACCTCCACCTGGGAAACACTGGTTACTTCCTCCTACCTCGCTTACTGTCGTCCTGACACACAGGTTTCATGACACGTTATTCACCAGAAATTTGGGGGTAGTAATGGTAGGTGGTGCTACTGGTAATGGTGGCGCTAGTAGTTACATGACTGGTGCTAGTGGTGCTGATAATGGTGTTGGTGGTACTGGTACTGGTGTTGGTGGTGCTGGTTTTGGTTGTGCTGGTACTGGTGGTACTGATGCTGGTGATGCTGGTACTGGTAATGGTGTTGGTGTTGTTGGTACTGGTGTTGGTGGTGCTGTTACAGGTTTTGGTGATGCTGGTACTTGTGGTTCTGGTACTGATGATGCTGGTACTGGTGTTGGTTTTACTGGTAATGGTGTTGGAGGTGCTTGTTCTGGTGTTGTTGCTGGTAATGGTGTTGGTGGTGATGGGACTAGTGTTGGTGGTGCTAGTGCAGGTGGTGCTCTTACAGGTTTTGGTGGTGCTGGTACTAGTACTGGTGTTGGTGGTGCTAGTACTAGTGGTGCTGGTACTAGTGGTGCTAGTACTAGTACTTGTGGTGCTGGTACTGGTATTGGGGGTGCTGGCACTAGTGGTGCTGATACTGTTATTGGTGGTACTGGTACTAGTGGTGCTGGTACTGGCACTGGTAGTGCTGGTACTGGTAGTGCTGGCACCGGGACTGGTGCTGCTGGTACTGGTGGTGCCGGTACTGGTGTTGATGGTGCTGGTGTTGGTGGTGCTGGTGTTGATGGTGCTGGTATTGAGTGTGCTGGTGTTGA
>JAUUDZ010346327.1:0-15952 GCA_032361705.1 Panulirus versicolor | reverse complement strand
TCATTTTTAATCATAAGAAATGTCATGCCTAACCTTTCTCCTATTACTCTGTTCTACTACTTAGATTCTAACTTTTCTTTTTCATAGTGTATGTCTCTGATTTTATTAAGAGGTTATTGGTATACTTTACAGAAAATAGAAAATACCATCACAAAACCACCTTTAGTACTCTTTTGTGATACTTTTAGTTTTGAAATTCTTATTCTTAAATGCATCCCAGAACTTTTGAATGTCATTTTACAAAATTTTGAATGCAAAATATGAATTCAGACTAGAATAAGAATGAAAGTATAGGTGAGTTATGAGAAATCTTTATTTGCACTCAAAACAAATGCTATTACTTGTGTTAGGTTGATTGCAAAAGCATACAGCTATAACACAAGTAAACCTGTTTTGAATTTGTATTTATCATTTTCTGTATCTCATATGCCTTTTGCAGCATAGAAGATGACTTAAATTTTTATTCTTTTATTCACTTCCACTGTCAGTTTCATCTATGATAAAAGTATATTTTGATATTTTTCAGGTCAGTTTGATAATAGTGAACCAATTCATCTCCAGATTTTACAGACAATCTACAAAGTTCTCACTGGAACTAAGATTGATTGTCCTCGCTTTGGCAGTCACTGGGATGTGATTGGCTTTCAGGTAGGAACAAGCTGTGTACTGCAGTGGTGAAACATGAAATACTGTGCCTTGCATTACCTTCTGTTTTCTATTGGACAGTGTTTAAGAAGCTAGCCACATCCATCAGGCAGGACGTTAGGCCAAAAAGCATGCAGATCTTGTTTGTATCTGTGTGGGGAGACTGCAGGACACTTTCCCCTCATGGACTCATATCTTGTTTTATGTCCCCACTTAGCTATAGATCAAGGGTAATGTACATGGTATTTGATGTAAACTGTTTACAACTTACATCCCGAGAAATGAATCCTGGTCCTTTTATGCGGCTGCCTGGTAACCTTACCCCAAGGCCATGATGAGCTTAAAACAGTATCCCCCATAACTGTCATGTGATTCACAGATTTCATGTTGCCAGTTCATCCTTATGAGTTGGAAATACTGCCACCTCTGCTGTATGTAAGAAGGAAGGTTTTTTTGATTGACTCACAAGGTATTACAGTAATGTGTATATCCTTTGAATAAGTAATGTGCACGTGATACTTCAAGCCTCTATTTTAGCTGCTTACACCTGAAGAATTGAACCCTAGGGAAAAGTTACCTGGCTGCCACACAGATTGACCAGGGTACAATTTTCAGCATGTAAGTGGTAAATTGTTTATAAATATGATGCTTACATTACATGTGTATATACACGTTTCTGTAGTGCCTTGTGAGTTAATTAAAAAGCCGTCTTTCTTAGTCCAGAGCATGGGCAGCAGTATAGCCATCTCATAAGGATTTATTGGCATCATGAGATCCATGAATCTGAAAACAATTTTTGAGGGGATATGGTTCGATTCATAGGGTGTAAGTGATAAAAAGTGTACATATATTTTTTTTCTGTGGCTGTTTCATATCTACAAGCCATTTATTCACCCCCAGTATGTTGTACTGCTCACATATTTGGGTTGGTTCCTCTACCATCTCGTTAATTTTCCATACATTACTTCTCTCCAACCATTCCTTCATCTCCACCATGATATTGTTTCTCTCATCCTGTTCTACATATATTCCTTGTGCTATTGCTGTTGTTAGCTGTTTGTGCACGCCCCAGCCACCAAGGCTTGAACCTATTTTGCACTTTTGGCTGCCAAGTTTCATAGTTTCTATTTGGAGACCGATTATGTGAGGATTAACCTTTATGACACATGTACATTCTTCTTTCCTCCATCAGTGAAACCAGGAAATTCTCTTCCCTTTTTCATCTCACCAGCTTTCTGTAAACTTCGTCATCCTTAAGAGTGATAACTAGAAGTCCTTCAGGAGTTGTGATTAGTTTCTTCATTCCTTTTCTTATACTGTTTTTATTCACCTGAGATGGCTGTGATTGAGGCATGCATACCTGTCATGGTTGGCTGATATAAAGAAATAGTGATATAGATGATAATCTGTTTATTGGATGAAGTAACTAAAGAAGTTGGACTCTCTTTTATCACTTAACCCTGTTTTTCCAATTTTAGATATTAAAGAATGGGCACTGCATTTCACTTGATTGTATACAAGGTAGTAGAACATTATCAGTACAATCTAGGAGTGCTTGTGTGTATATTGGACTCGGTGTATTATCTGGCCAAGTTGTACTACAGTAACTTTATACTATTCACATACTCTTAAATACAATTCATAATTTGATTTAATCATTTCTAACTTTTTTTAGGTGACTAAATTTAGTTTGCCAGTACTTGGACAAATGGTATGTCATATAGTATTCATTTATGGATTTTTTCTTTTTAGGGTGTTGACCCAGCTACTGACTTGCGGGGTGTCGGTCTTTTAGGCTTGGTTCAGGCTCTTCACTTGTTAACCCATGAACCTCTACTGCCTCTTGCTCGTGACGTTTACCGTCTGAGTCATGATCAACATTCTCAGTTTCCATTAATGGTGCTTTCAATCAATGTCACAAGGATTTCTCTACAAACTCTTAGAGAAGGATATTTAAATAAGTAAGTCAATGGAATTGTTAAAAACTTTTGTCAGTGTGCTCTAAGTAGATAAAAGTTTCAAAATCTTAAATTCCCATTATTACTTAAGAAAGTGTATGTTGCATAATGAGCAACCTTCTGTTAAACAAACCATAATTTGAAATGATAGTTTTTTATTATTGCTTCTCTAGAGATAGGAATTAAAGTTACTGCAGTAATGTTGAATAAATTATGTCCATGTATGTGCCTTAGAATTGGAGCTCATTCACTATATCCACCAAGTGCTTAATGTTATAGGTGGTATAGAGAAAGTTGTATTAAAGAAGGGGGATCCCATCTCGTCAGGAAACCATCCTTGTTACAGATGTATGTAAAATGAAGCATGTGCAAGTTATGAAGCCTCAGTGCACCTCAAATAAGTAAGAAAAGTAGTTATGATAATGTAAAGAAAGATTTAAATGTAATAAATGCAGTAGCTAATATGGTAATTTCATTAGATCTGTCTATCTGTCTGTATCTCTGATGCCATTTCCCTCTGGGAACTCTTATCAAAGGGATGGCCACTGCAAAAGAATCTCCACTTAGCCGGGTCCTTACAATGTCTCCCTCACATGCACCATTCATATCTCTCCCTCCAATTACTCTTTCACTTTATTTCCCCTTGTCATAGGTAGTCCTCCTCTCACATTATTAAACAGTGTCATTGTAAACTCCCTGTCGTGCACTCTTTCCACATGCCCAAACAACCTCCAAGTATTATGTTTCACCCACTCTAGCACTCCACAATTCATTTCCTGTGCATACCTTGCCACACCACATCTCTCACACCCTATAATTTCTCTCTTCATTCCATGTAGTCATACCATATGATCCTCTCAAATAGTTCATTTTCACAGCTTGGATTCCTCACCTTTGTGACTCATTCCATGTCCATGTTTCGGCTGCATAGGTCATGGTTAAGGGGACTATGCTGTCTCTTAATCCTTTCTTCACTTCCTTACTTACACCTATACCCTTCATTATTTTGTCAAGGGACCCAGTGACCTCTAGCCTGTACTGCCCTCTCCCGATTTCTCCTTCCATATCACCAAATTTACCCAAGATATCTCCTAAATACTGATATGCTCTCACCTTTTCTTGTGTTTCTTATCCCATATCTATAACTTTTAAAGTTGAGTCGCTAAAGGCTAAGAAGTGGCTCTGAAGTTCACCGTTATGGAGAGACTTTAGCCATGGCCACCCTCTTAATGAAGTTCCCGAGGGTAATGGGTGTCAGAGATATAAATAGATAGATAGACAAATAGCCAAGCCATTGTGAAAATTTATTTCTGGTCTTTGTGTTAGGATGCCTTTTTTTTTTCTTTCTTTTTTTTTTTTATGGTTGGACTGGGTCACTTTGAATTATTCTTGAGATATCACAGTGCTTTTAGTGCTGAATTGATTTAATAAACAGTTAGAGGCATTTAGGTATATATTTTACCACTGAAGTAACTCTTCCGTTTCAACTCAAAAAGTTGTCATGTATTTTTCCAAAGATATCTCTTCCCAGATGTTTTTATTGAGCATTTTCTTAGTATACTGTACAGAATCCTTGTGCTTTTTAGGTTCTTACCATTTTTCCTGTATTTTTGATATGTAACCTTCATATGAGTTGCTTTGTCTAGGGTCTTTGAAATAGTAGAATGATAGAAATATATAAAAAGTTTGTGTGCATGTTGATTTGTTTTGTTTGATAAAGGTAATCTTATCATTTGTATTTCAGAGAATGCAATAGTCGTAGCAATGTGAGACATGTGCTTAACCAGTTCTTCACTGCAGTTCTTTTCCACATCTACTGGATCTGGAAAACAGAATCGAAGACAATAAAAGATTCTGGTTTCATAATAAAAGGTAAATTTGGTGTTAAGCAATTCAGGGTTGAATATTTTATCCTTATCCACGAAAAGGGAAGCTGGGTTTTGCCATATTTGTTGTAAATGCCTCCCTTTTCTCTTTCACTATAAACTTTACTTCCTCATCCCACTACTCTCTATCCTTTATAATCTGCCCATTTCCCATCATTCGCATACCATATGCATCTCTTGAAAATGCCAGCACTGCTTTACTAAATGTATCCCATTCCTCACCAACTCCCCTCGCTTCATTTACTCTCATCTTTTGCCACACAAGTCTCTTTTCCAACCTCACTCACTGTCACCACTCTCTTCTCACTGATATTGTCCCCTCTTTTCCTAAACCCTTTACAAATCTTTACCCTTGCCTCCACAAGATAGTGATCAGACATCCTACCAGCTTACCCTCTCAGCACATTTACATCAAAAATTCTCTTTTACTTACTCATCAGTTTATGTGTAATCCAACAGTGCCTGATGGACATCTTTCCTTCTCACATATATATATACTTGTGTATGCCCTTCTTTTGAAACCAAGTATTCCTAATTGCCATTCCTTTCTCAACCGTTCACCATTTCCTCCTTCTTTCCCAATGCACAAGACATTGAATTATAAGGTAGTTTTGGCCTCAAATTTGTGACATGTTTTGTTGATGTGTCATTGATATTTTAATCTTGTAGCTAAACCTTTTGTTTTAATCTAGTCACCAGGAAAGTTGCTTTGAAGTATGAAATGTCAATATATTGAATTTTAAGTTGACTGTGACAATATAATCGTGACTTAAGGTATTCTGTACTTTGGCTTTTACTTTAGTTATGATAATGATGTCAGTATTCAGCATAAAGATATACTAGAGCTTAGACCAGTATAGTTGTTTATAATTGAAAATAGATCAGGACTGGATGTAGATTCTTTTCCCAAGAAAATGCCATTGTATTTGGTTATATGTTGGAAGAGCCTAATGGTCTGTCTTAGTGCCCTATAAGGTAAGCGGTAGCTTACTTCTAGATCACAGCTTACGTGTTGGATGAAGCCGTTACTCATTTTTCATGTATATTTAATGTATAACCGTTGGGACTTGCATACAAAAATTGTCCATCTTACATTTTGTAGTATTGCAATATTTGATATGTGCATAAGTTTTGTAAGCTATCATTTCTAGATGATCTGTGACCTTGATTTGATTTGCTGAATGTGGATTTCAAGCCTCAACAAATTTATTATCCTGAAACTAAGTTATTTTTCATTACTTAAAAGTTCCCCATATCCTATAAGCAGTACAGTTTTTCTGGAGGCTTTGATTTACTGTCCAGGAAAATATTTTTTTGCCCAGTAGCCCTATATTTTGCTTATTTTTCATAGCAGAAAAACTATTTAGCATCAGTAGAGGATGAGTGTCTTTCCTCAACTTGCTTAGGAAATGAAGTTTTGATACTAGGTGCTCTTATGAAATTTATAATTTTTATTGGATTTTGTTGGATTTTGATCCACTATACAGTTACTTTGGGCTCACCATATACATTTCTTTTGTGAATGATGTCTGTAGAAGACATTAAGCTGAAGAACTAGCAACTTGCCCTTTGTAGCCTTGGAAATTTTCACAGTAGTCAAGTTGGTTTTGATCCTTGAGAATTTTCATGTTGTTTTTGTCTTTTCAGATGCAGAAGCCTATTGCAAACGAAATGTGAAGACTGTTTTGCAGAAGTTGCAGTTACAATTACGTAAATACTCACATGAGGAAGCAGAAATGCTGTGAGTTGTATAAAGTTTATTTTTAGGCTTATGAAAGGATCTCATAGATAATCAAGAACTACCAAACAAGAGCTGGATGTGACAGGTTGTGATTGTTCTTTATAATTTAGGTGTCTTTTCATGCTGTGAGGATTGCTTAACAAAGAGATGTAATATGTATTTTTCCATTTCAGGGGTGGCATTTAGTAAGATTAAGAATTGATATGAACTATAAATGGCCTTTTAATCATATGTAATTGAGATATCAGGTAGAATTGCTGAAATCCAAGGGATTTTTATGATTATAGATGATTGTGAAATACTCAACTTGAAATTATATACTGAACATCTGTTGAGACAATTATTTATGCTATTTGTATGTATTATATTTATAGGAGATTAGTGAAGTTTAACAGAAAGTACATTATGCTGTTGTGACTTAAGATTGATATGTATATTTGTCCCAACATTTTATTTATGAAGAGAACTGCTAAACCCATCAGTTTAGAAAGCAGGCACTCATGTGCATCCACATGCATATGCATACACATATGTACACACATGATCTTATATTTTCATATTGTTTACACAAAACACATGCACTTGTGCATGCATGTATATGCACATGTACATGCATGCACACATAAGAGTTTGCTCATGAATGTGCACACTTGCACCTTTAAAGTGTCTATCCATTTGCACACTTATGTGTACTTACAGTGATGCATCCAGGAACACAAGAATTAGCATGTGCATGGTTCCCTGTACTTGTATGATTTAGGCTGTTTTAATATGGACAAAATCTGATGGTTTTTGTCTTCCTGACACTCATAATGGAAGTACCAAAATGGTAGTGGAATGATATTTGTCTGAAGTTTAAACCTTCAGAGCATTTGAAAATTAGGAAACACTCATTGTTGCTCAAGCATTTCCACAGTACTGTTGCACTTCAGTTCTGATACAGTACCTCTCATTACCCATATAGTACATTAATAAGGTTAACTAATTACATAAACATTGTAGTATTGATGCATGGTACAACACACCTTAATTTGTTTAACGTTTATCTTTATGTACAATAACCAGGTCAGGCTGACCTACTTACATAAGTTATCTGAAGTTAGTGCAAGTTTCTGCCATCTTTAGTAGTATCATGACCAAAAATTATTTTAATTCATTTTTTTACCAAGATCATGTAAGATAGGTTCTGGTAATTCTGCCTAAGTTGATGTTCCTTTTAACTTTTGGAAGAGAATTGCAAATTTTGAGATCAATTACAGTCTCAAGTGACTACAATTTTGCATTCACATGTGTATTCTGTCAGTGGCATGAATGCATTAAAGAAAATTGAATGGATTGCAGGGTATGAACAAAAAGCTCTAGTTTTATGTAAATAAGTCATTATAGTAATAAGGAAATGTATGGATAGAATATTTAGAATTACCTGTACCTGTCTTATTTAATTAACCATTTATATTTTAAATTTTTGACACCTCAGAATAATATAGTAAATACGGTGATCAGAGTCCTTAGAATATCCCTTATTTTTAGTCAGTTGTTAACCTCTTCTGCACAGAGGCAGAGTTTGTAATACTTATGATAGTATGATAAAAATGCAATCAAGATATCGGTCAGAGAATAATGTGCCAACATACTGATATAGGGCCGTATTGTTTAAACCACAAGCCTGTTGTAAAACCAAGTTTGGTTGGATAAAAACAAGCAAATTAGCACTAATTATGATCTCATCATTTTGCAGCAGATTTCAAAAGAGATGTAAAAGGAATCATGCTTCTGTTTTGACAGAATCTTTGGCTTTACACTAGTTTGATTTTTCTCTTTTGTTTGATAATTAGCCGATATAAACCAGAACATCCATTGTGAGGCTTCAAGTTTGGCCCATTTCAAGCTGGATACTTGGAGGTTGATTAGAGACAGACTAATGTTGCCGCCTTACTCCATACATCCTGTTTGAACAGTTGGTCATTGTTAAGCTTATGAATTGCATCACTGTTATAGGAGCACATTTAATTTGTCCTTTTGATCATTTTTAGGGAACCATATATTTGTCTTTTCCAGTATAATGAAAAGCATGGTATGGTGTCTTCTTTTCATAGTTGACCAGGTGTTCACAAGTCCCACTTTTGAATTAAAGCATATTCTTTCCTTCTTGCTATATAAAAAGTTGCTTAAACAGTTACTTGATGCTCTGTTTTCTGGCTATGTGTATCTCATGAATACATCTATAAATGGAAACAAGATAATGGTAATAGTGTAATTACTAGTCATTATTTTTACACTTGATGGTAGTTCTTCGAAAATGTTCCATTTGTGACATGATAGGATTGATATCTGGAGAGCAGATGAACAACAGCCAGACTTGGAAGACAATTGAGCACTTTTCTCCAAGAAAACCAGCTACTAAAATTATTCATTTAGTATTTTAGTAACTTGGACATATTATATGAATTGCTCATATAATTAGCAATTATCCCTTTCAAATGGAATCATTGTGAATGCTTTCATCCTCTTTACACTTGAGATCGCATATCATTCTTTTCTGAATTTTACTATGGAGTTACATTGTATTTTACAAGAGTAATAGGAAATGTATACTTCTTTCGGCTACCCATTACTTTGTTGTTGTTTTTTTTCTTTTAACTCCATTTCTTTGTACTTGCTTGGGTCAGTTCGTCAGACCACACATAATTCCTCACATTATGTACAGAGTCAGATTGTTTTACATAATCTGACATTCTTAAGTTGAAAAGTTTATGATTATTCTCTTACCGCTGTGAATTGAATCAGCTTGTGAGATTTGCATCTCCACGAGACATTTCCAAAGAATAGACAGGAGGAGTCAATTGAGGATATTTTCTTCCAAGGCTTAGTCATCTATTCTTGATGCTACCTCATTCATGCAAGAAATAGTAAACACGTATGAAAAAAGTTATTATTGTTATTATTCCATCTTTTATAAATTGAAACACATGAAAGGAAGGGTTTCCAGCCCCTCCACTCCTGCCCTCTTTTAGTTGCCTTTTACGACACACAGGAAATATGGAGGTAGAATTCTTTCTCCACTACCCAAGAGAAACAGGGCAAGGGAAGCGTCTAGGGTAAACCATGGAATGGTCTGTGGGGATTGGTCATGGTTTCAGTGCATTAGACATGACAACTAAAGAATTATGCAAATGGATGCAGCATTTCTTCATCTGTTCCATGGGCTACCTCGCTAACACATGAAATGGCAATCCAGTTTAAAGAATTATATTATTATCATTATACCTTTTTGGTGTTTCCTACAATTTTTTTTATAATTATTAGTATGATAGTAGTAGTATGTTATTCTCATGTTCAACATTTTCCACCTTAGCAGTATAGCATTAGGGGAGGGAGTAACCTGTCCTTCAACCTTGCTAATCCTAATAATCTTGCTTTTATTCACATTTACTCTCAATTTTCTCCACACTCTTTCAAACTCAGACACCAAATTCTGCAGTGTCTCACTTGAATCTACCAGCAGTGCTGTAACATCAGCAAACAACAGCTGATTCACTCTGTCCTATGCCCTCTCATCTGTGTACTCTCCCCTATCTCCCTCACCACCCTATTCCATGAATAAATTTAACATCTATGGTGACATCACACCCCTACCACAGATCAGCCTTCACTTGGAACCATTCACTCTTCTCTCTTCATGCTAGTACACATGCCTTACTCTATTTATCATTATTTATTTATTATTATTATTCGGTCTTTCCTACCATTTTGCCATTTCCTGCATTAGTGAGGTTGCACCACGAACAGACTAAGAAAAGGCCTCATACGCTTACATCCATTCTCAGTATCATTATCTATCTGTCAGTCTATCTATCTATATATATCACTGATACCCATTCCATTTGGGAACTCCATGAAGGGGGTGGTCATTGCAAAAGAGTCTCCATAACTGGTGAACTCCAGTTTTTTTCTTAGCCTTTTAGTGCCTCTTCCTTAACAGGCCACTGGCAGAGGTCAACTGTAGCGCAGTGTTTCCAGAGGCTCATACCAAGTGTCCCTGCCAACTGCTTTTACATAGTCTTCCAATGTGCTACTTCCACCTAATGCTTACACCTAAATGTTCTTACTTACTACTTCTACCTAATGCTCCTGTCTCATGTTCCTACCAACTACTTCTATCTATTCTTCCTGCTGTTTTGCCAAAAGGCAGAGCAAGCGCATAATGTTTACCAGAAAAATCTGGTTAAGAAGAATGAGTTGTGCGAGTTGTGTTGTCAGTTGTTATGTATGACAAGAAGTAATCATATGTTCGTGGACTGAATGCCAGGAGTCCATGTGTGGATGAGTCAGAAAGAAAAGACAGTTATCTGTGTCAGAGGAGTGCAATTTGACAGGTACTGAAGTGCTGGCTCGCTATGCAGCTGTCACTAATCCTCGTGATACCCAGGAGGGTAGTGCCAGTAATATAACTCCATGGTCAGTGGCTGCTTACCAGCTACTGCCTACCTATTATTATTATTATTATTATTATTATTAAACATCATTACTATATCATACACTTAAGTGTAGCTTCACATTGGCTCTGTATTTGGTATTTCACATGCTTAAAGTGTGAGATTGTATCAACTATGTTAGTTATATTCATTACAGGTTACAAGTTGGTATGACCAGATGGAATGAAGAAAACAATAAGGGGTGTATGAGAGATTTGGTATGGTAGGGAATGGGTTAAATGTACTACTTTGATGTTGTTTGGGCTTGTGGAAAGAATGCGAGACATGACGTTTACGAGGAGAGTGTATCATAGTACTATTAAAGGGGTTGGTATGAAAGGAAGTCCACTGTGACTTGGGGAAATAGAATGGAAGAGCACTGGAGGGAGAGAAATGGAGGAGGAATGCTTGGAATGGTGTATGGAGGCATGTAAGGACAAGGATAAATGGAGACTCTGTTGCCATTTATGGGAGTGCCCAGAGGGAACAGGCATCAGAGATATAGTGAGATACATTGCGAGATAAGTCACTGTTTGTGAATTAAACTCCTCATAATTTTGTCAGCTTGGCATGTGGGAAGGGATCATCCATTTGTGTGGCTTTGCTATTTCGTACACTTGTAAATGGCATGTTTAAGTCCTGGTATAAGGCTTGTGTTCGGAGGTCATTCTCTTTTTTTTAGCATGTTAACTAGTTTGAGGATAACACCTGGCCATGTATTTCATTTGTAAGTAATCTGTATTTAATTTAGTTTTGATTCAAGAAAATGTGTAAAAAGTTGTCAAATTTCTTTGCTCCTGACAATATAATTAGAATAAGATTTTTTTCTAAGAGAATGACAAGGTATGTTACATTTCCATGTATCAATACAGGAACATGAATTTGCTCTCTAGTTGTTGTGTGCAGAAGGGATTTGAATTGGCTGGATGTTTTGAAGCCCAGTGGTACTATGGGGCACTTTTATAGAATGATTGATAGGAATACTAAAAACTTGTATTACAAAAGGGTTCATATCTGGGCTTACACTGATTGACCAATGAAATCTTTCATGCAGAAATGTTCCAACTTTTGTTCTTGTACAATGAGTTTTAAGAATAAGCAAAATCCATATTCTTTGTCACTCATTTTCATCCAAGATGATAAAGGTTTGCATTGGTGTGCAAGATTAATTCTGTTTAGGCTCATAATAATTAAAAGATTTTTCAGGTTTCCTGATTTTAAGACAGTGTGACTAAAATTCAGATAATGAATAAAGGCGTGTGAATAAGCTTGTTTATCACTGGAGTATAAATGCTGTAGGTTTCATTATACCATCAACATAGCAGTGAGGATTGTACTTTTGTCCAAGGTGTCCTCCAAATTTTTTATGACATGACATTTGTTCGGTACATATCTGAATTTTACATAGCTTTTAAATTACAATGTGGTAACATCAGGATTAAAAAGATATCACTAGCAGTATGGTTATTGTGTGTGACTACAAACACTGTGATTTAAAATTAAAGTTTACATCCATAACTATCCAGCAGATGCACTTATGTAGAGATAGAGAAGTTTTTTCTTCAAAATGTGCTCTCTTCAGAGAGTGTATGATGATTTACAGTGTACTGCAGGAATATCATGATATATAGCTTTTATGGCATGATTTTTTTTTTTTTTAAGTGCCCAGGTGATATGTATCCTAAGATTTATAAGAATATGACACTGATGGTTCTTTGGTCCTACTTCTTTGGTTTTTGGCCTCTGTTACCAATAGACTTTTCACTGCAATAGTTGGGTAGTGGGCATGACTTTTGATAAATCATTTAAGATTTAGAATATTTTGTAGTTTTTTAGAAATATTTACATTAAAGAATGAAGTGACACATACATAAATGTTTTCCTTTTTTTTTCTTTTTTCTTTTTTTCAGTTATGCATGGGGAAGGATAATGACATCCAAATCTTTTCAAAGTAGCATTGTCGGTTTGTTCCATTTTAGATTGGTTTCAAGTCAGTCAAGAAAGGAAGTTACATCCTCCACCATATCATATAGTTCTTGCAAGAAAAGTAGTACTTCTGTATTTAATAGATATGATGTTAGACTCATGATTCAAAGATGTTTTAGACAAAATTAAGTGGTATACAGTAATTTAGTTATTTTGATAGTATTTTTGTACTCCCACTCATATCCAGTGAGAAATTTACTTAGTACAGGTTTATAAGCTGCTGACAATAGGTGCTATGCCTAGGATATAGATAATAGAAAGTCTCAGATTTCTTGTTTTTCTGTTTTCATTGAGAATGAAGTTGGATATGCATATTGGATTTTTGTGGGAATGCAATACAGCAGTCGTGTTTTATAAGAGACAGGGACCACGTAAAAATTAGAGGTATTGCCATACAGCACACACCAAGGAACTGTTTAATTGGGGGATATCTTATTGGGTTTGGGATCCAAAATCTGCTGACAGTAGTGTGTAGAATATAACCGTAGGAATAGTTTATTTCATTATTCATCTTTCTTATACCAAAGTTTGCTGTAGTAGACACTACATGCTTTTAGCTAGCTTTATGTGTGTTGGGGGATTCGTACTTAGTACAATGCAGTATCTATATATCTAGATGAATTTTCAAATGCTTTAAAGCCTGTATGTATATTTTACATTCTGTTAGTAAGAACTTTCTTTATATATTTTCTAAAAAGACATGTTCATCAGTGATGAGAAGAGCCCATATTATTGATTTATGAGTATATTTTTTTGATCCATATAATTCAAGTTTGTCATTCAAATTTACAACTTTTGCTAGCATTTATTATTAAGTTGCATTTATTCTTTGCTTTTTTTTAACAGTCTAGTTTAAAGCATGTAATAATCTCATGATTTCATTGATTATGAATTTACACTTATAGTGATAAGCATTTGAATGTTGCTTCTCAAATGTGGTTATGACAGTATTCACTTGCTGATGGCTGTTATATAATGCATTGTCTCACCTGTGTATTAATGTGATAAACATTATCACTGATGATGTTTATGTATAGAAACCTTTTAACTCCATAATTGTAGGCAATAACTCTGAAATGAAAGTTACTGATTAAGCAGAGGCATAAAATCATAGAGATGGTTAAAAAATATAGTTTATTTTTTTCTTTTAGTGGCACAGTAAAACCTCTGTTATCTGTAATTCGAGACAACAAAACGTTTAAAACGTATGTTTTTCAATTTCAGTTGGCAACCCTTGATTATCTGAAAGGATTTGAAAAATTAAAGACGCATCAAAATTTTCAAATTGTGCGTGCAATGTGCCACAGTGATTATTGTACCCACTAACCGATGTTTGATGGCACTGGTGATTATTTACCACCTCCCCTGTGCTTCTTAGCATAGTGTCATGAGCTGGTCTTGTACATCTGTATATTTTGTGCACCCTGGATCACTGTTGTGGATAATGGCCCCTTTCTGACATTGTCAGCTATTGTCTGACACCTTCTTGAAACTGTTTATGTCTTGCATGAAGTGCAAGAGGAATGTTTTGAGCCTTGAATAGATGGAGTTGTCCAAGGGGCTGGCTAAGGGCAAGTCCAAGGCTGCACTTATGAAGGACTTCAATGTCAGCATGATGACTGACAATTGAGGTATTTAGTAGTAATCATTTGCTTTCATATAGTAATATTTCCTGTGTAAGATATTTACAGATTGGTAAAATATCTTGAAATATTAGATTATCTGAATTATTTATTGTATTGAAAAACCAAAGAACTTGAAATTTTGATATTTGAAATGGCTGATTCCCCCGGCATTTAGGATGACAGAGGTTTTACTGTATTATAATTCATGAAATATGTTATCTTTATACTCAAGTACCTGTTTTAAGGAGATACACATGGCTCAATTTGAGCTTTTATCTGATTTATTTGTGTTCATTAAAGTTTTAGCTGGTGATCGCTGGAACCAATAATATGTGTAATATGAGACTAGTGTAAGATAGCCATTGTTTGCATTGTCAGATTTTTTTTCCTCTGTGCAATATATACATGTTTACTGTCTAAGTTTGTGTAAAAAATGTGTCTAGCAGCACATTTGAATATGGTAAAAAGTAACTAATGTAAGTAGGGAAGGAATTCAGAAGTAGCATCACTTTCTTTAATGTTAGTGATTATAACTAACATTCAGAGTTCAGATACTGAATGGGAGAGCACAAGGTTTTCATAAAGGTGTATTGTATTAAATGTTTTGGTTTTTAAGGTGAATTAGGTTGCACATTATTCATCTAAATTGGACATGGTTTACTTCGAAAAGACAAATTCTGAGAACTAACATGTAACCATGAAATATGAAGTGAAGTCATAAAGATCTAGATTTCATATGAAAATTACTGAATGGATAATTACATTTTGTATACACTGAATGAATATTTCAGAGTTCAGTAACTAATTAGAGAAGATGTTATTTACATCTCATTTGGTAGTTTCAAATTTCCTCTTTGTACTTCATGATTATATTGAAACTTTCAGTTTTATAGTTCAAAGCACTGCTGTGACAATAACCTCTGTTAGAATAGCACTAGAAATTTTTATTACATCTGCAAGCTTAATTTTATGATATTTATGTATGAAGTAACAAATGCTTTCAGCTATATATGAATGAGAATTTTATTTTTTGATACCACGTCAAGTGCATTTATGAATGGAATTGTTTGGGTTCGGATTTGCACCAATTCATTTTTTAATTTACCTTATAAAGATCAGCACAGCCTAGGGGTTTGCTTTATTCTTAAAAATTCTTTGTATGTTGAGATTAATTCATATTGGAACTAGTATTAATCAGGAATGAGATCTCTTTGCTGCTATGCAGAGTTTTAAATATATTTTCAGCCATAGACAGATTTCATAATCATGGTTCTTGGAGTTTAAGAAAAAATTCAGAGGCAAACTGCTTAGAAATCACTTCATCTGGGTATATCTTGACTCCTTCAGCTTAGACAGGGGGAAGGGTATAGATGACCCTTACAACCCCAACCTTGCTTCACTTAACAAGGTTTGCAGTTTCAGGTTTTATTTTTCTAAATTGTTGATCACATGCCTGATTAATGTTTTTTTTGCATTTCATATGAGGGAGAGGCAGTGCAAGGATGATGACTATTTCATTATAGTATGCACATAGCAATTTTGATGATATGGACTTAAAAAAGATATGTAAAGCAAACTTTCACACTGTGTTGTATACTTATTTGATTTATAAATCCATAAACATAAAGATTAGAGC
>JAUUDZ010346216.1:0-15684 GCA_032361705.1 Panulirus versicolor | reverse complement strand
TTCGCCTTCACAAGATAATTATCAGACATCCCTCCAGTTGCTCCTCTCAGCATATTAACACGCACGTAATCCAATGACGCTCTCTGACCATGTCTCCTTTTCACATACGTATACTTAGGTATATTTCTCTTTTTAAACCAGGTATTCCCAATCACTAGTCTTTTTTCAGCACACAAATCCACAAGCTCTTTACCATTTCCATTCACAACACTGAATACCCCATGTACAGCAATTGTACCCTCAATTGCCACATTACTCACCTTCACATTCAAATCACCCATCACTCTAATAGACCTCAGTGGAGAAGCCAGCCAAAGACAGTGAATAACAATGAAAATATACATTGGGGGATCCAAGTAGCGCAGTAACGTTATTCACTTATTCATCATTCACTCATGAATAGCCAACAGTCGACGGAAGCAGCTATCAACTTAACGACTGTGTTTGGGCGACCAAATTGCTGATTACATCAACAAGCTCCCAGCATAACGCAGTCGGGGTCGCTTACTCAGCGCAGCAGCCCGCCCACCCGCGCTTGTTTTCAAAACATTCCCTCCGACCTCACGGTTGACTTCCCGCAATCCGCCGATCCATCCGCTCAGCACTGGTGGATATCAACTTATCCATTAACATCCGTTCAGCCATCCACGAGGTGGTTGCGACACCCTGGTGTGGCTGTTTTAACGCACGGTCCCTGGCTCCTCCCTGGGGACTGGTGTACGTACGCTCTGACGTCATATGACAATATGAATTCTACCGCTGGACATTGGTCGACTGCACGACGTCACGTGACCGGTGGGGACTTCAAAGAGGTCGACGACAGCACTTGTACGCGATATGGCAGACACTTTACACCCGAGCAGCTCAACGTAACTGTTGAAGGCCCATGGTGGATAGACGGTAGATTACGTGCCAGCTGTCCTCTTCCTTCAGTATCACCATTCACATTTACTCACGTATTGTTCACAAGTCTTCCTTGAGTGTGGTAAACTTATAACTTATATAAATTCACAAGTGTAAGTCCTTGATAAACTTAGAACCTTTCCTGCACTACACTTGGTGGTGTAGAAATTTCATGCGTAATCGTTAGAACCTTAGATCTGGAGTGATCATCTCGAACAACATGGCCAATCCACCGAGCACTAACACTCTGTCTCCGGTGGTGACACATGATAACATTAGCCGACGGCCAGATTTCCCCAAGTTTTCGGGGGACTCTGAACAACTTCAAGCTTGGTTTGAGAAAGCACAAAAAGCTGCTAGATCTAGTTGTAATGATCTAAACGCTGTAACAGATGAACGTACGATAGGCTCAAGCCCATAGATTGATTCTGTTCAAAGACCATTCTTCCAGGGGCCTAGAAATTGTCAGAAATAGCCGATCTCAAGCTCATACATGTATGGGAACAGTGCAAACAATATTGGCGCTAGTTATGCACATCTGAGATTGATGATGAGGATATTTATGCTGTGATCCAGGAAATAAGTAGTTACTAGAGATAAGAGAGAGCTATATTCGGAGATGGTAGCTAAGTTCGCACCGTTGCAAAAAACAAACTCTTAGGATCTTTAGCGAGGTCTGCCTGGATGACCACACCAGCCCAGGGTACGGATCCTCCACAGTTGTCAGTAGAAGCTGTTGTAAAGCTTCTACTAAAATGATTTTAGCCCGAAGTTCAGAAAGGAAGTTAGGAAAGCAGACATTGATCATACAACCCCTGCCGGAAAGGTGATCTCCATTGTGATGGCTCTTTAAAGGCAGGAGGCCTACCATGCTCGTACAACCAAGGTAGCTATGGGCAGGACATCCTTAGTTAGGAACAACAGAGAGGTAAATAGAAACTCTCAGAGTGGGTATAAAAACAGCGTTAGTGTGCCATCACTGTAATGTGCCTTGACATGTGAAACCTCAGTGCCCTCTACTATGCCTTCCCTATCTTTCTGCATCTCCGGGAGACGTGGCTGGTCAAACTGGACCTGTGCTTCACCGAGAAATCCAGGGAACATACCGAGGGGTACAAGGTCACAGAGAAGTTCTCACAGTCAGGTAGAGACGAACACCCAGAGTGGGAACACTCGAAACACTACTTCTCCAGGTATGTATTGTACTTACCACAGGGTCCACACTCACACCACAGACGATTGGAAGGCCATAAAGGATCTGCAAACTTCCACAGTACAGCGTTCCCAGCAGGAATCCCGCAGTCAGCCTCACAACAGGAACACGTAATTTCTTCAGAGACAAAACTTCTTCTTCCTTACACACAGGTATCATTTTTTTTTCTAGTTTGTCTGCTGCAAGACGTAAAGACATACCTATTATTTGGGGAATGGTGGACTGACAGCTTTATCTATTTTTTTGGATACTGGTTCAGAAGTGGATCTGACTGACAGTAAGACTCTTCCCCGTCGACCAAAGGACCCAGTAGAGTGGTTGAATATTCCACTATCTAGAATAGCGGGTATTATTGGTACAACATAGAAATATTTGGAGCAGTCACATTAACAGTAATTTTCGGCCAGAGAAAGGTAATTCTAATGCCTTTCGTGTCGAAGGCGCATGTATGCCAGCACATGTGTTGTTGGAACAGCCTCCTATGAGAAAGGAGGCAATATCTTGCATGCCACATGAAAAGTCGGTAAACGTTAAGGGAGACCTCATCTCTATACCTCTTGATGATCCCCAGATAACTAAAGCCTCTTCTAGTGACGAATCTTGTTCACCTCCTCCTGTGAGTACTGACGTAAGACAACCTTCAGCCACTACTATGACACTAGACGAACAGAAACCTACTCAGAATTCAGACGTAAGGTTCACAGATAATGCTCAATTTCATTCCGAAGTCTGTTTTGCTAAACTGATTCATGACATATACCTCCTTCCGGAAACCCTAACTCGAGCTAAACTCCACTTACATACTGATTGCTTACAGACGATTGGTGTAGATACCTCCAATCCTAGGTTTAAGGTTTGTTGTCTCGCTGAACCCGACACGTTTCAGACGAGAGGGATTAGTGTAGACTGCTCCTTGCACCAGTCTCAGGGTGGATCAGTGGTGACTTACCTGGCCAGTCCATTGTCACTCCCACAGAGACTCAGACGCGGGGCAACGATCGTTGGTTCACAGTCTTGAAGGAAGAGAAAGAGAAAAAAAATCAAAGATCTGCAGATCAGCTTAGTTAATACTTAAGGACTTACAGATTCAGTTTCAGTCGACTATATTTCTCAACCTGAAGATGTTACTAATATCCCAGTCATCGATGCTCCTATGGTGACTCCAGTGGAGTTTACGAAGGCATGCTAGAAATGGTTAAGCTCCTTAATAAATACAGATCCGGTGTCGCGCTGTAAAATGGACCGGTAGGGGGAAACACACCTGGTTAAACATAGCATTAATTTGAAGCAGGGCAGTAGCCCCATATATGGCCCGGCTTATCGAATCCCGCATTCTCAACGGGCGACCATAGACAAGTCTGTTGAGGATATGTTGGCCCAGGGTGTCATACAACCCTCTACCTCACCTTGGAACATTCCTTTGCACCTGGTCCCTAAATCTGATGGCTCCTGGAGGCCATGTACTGACTTTCGAAAGCTTAATTCAGTTACGGTGCCAGATAGATTTCCTATGCTTGTGTTAGGAGAGCTTATAAAGAGCTTGGGTAAGAACAAAGTATTTTCCACACTCGACCTCCTCAGTGGGTTTTGGAAAATACAATTGAATAAAGAAAGTCGACCTCTCACAGCATTCTCTACCCCTTCTGGACATTGGGAATTTGTTTGTATGACGTTTGCTTTACAAAGCAGCCCAATCACCTCACGCCTCATGATTGCTATTTTCCGTCCTATCATAGGAAGTGGGATATTAGTCTGTCTTGATGATATAATAATCAAGTCTCCAGACGTCTCCACTCATCTCGCATGTTTTGTCAAGACTCCAAGAGGCCAATTTAAAGATCAAGTTATCAAAATGCAGTTTCCTGAAGTCAAAAAGTAAATATTTGGGACATACAGCCGACGAGAGAGGAGTTAGTGTGGATAATACCAAAGTTGAGGCAGTGGTAAATTACCCTGTGCCAAAGAACCTTACTGAGATCAAGTCCTTTATAGGAATGGCAGGGTTCTATAGGCAATCTGTCCAAAATTTTAGTCATATTGCTCGTTCTGTCACCCATCTGTTAAAGAAAGATGTCCCATTCCAGTGGGGAGATGAACAGCAACAAGTGTTTGAGGTGTTCAAGGACCGTTTAGTTACAGCTCCCAGACTCTGTTTTCCCGATTTCGCAAAACCTTTTACCTTAACCAGAGATGCTAGTTATAAAGGGTTAGGTGCTGTTCTTTACCTTAACCAGAGATGCTAGTTATAAAGGGTTAGGTGCAGTTCTTTTGCAAGATGTAAAAGGTAAACTCCATCCCATAGCGTACGCTAGTCGAACACTAAACAAGGCAGAAGCCAATCATAGTGTAAGGTAGTTAGAAGCACTTGCAGTAGTGTGGCCACTTCAACACGTTAAAGGCTATATACATATATGTGTATGACGTCACCATTAACACTTATGACGTCACCATTAAGACTGATCATCGAGCCTTGCTTGGCTTATCTAAGGATCAGAACCCTTCCGGCAAGTTCACCAGATGGCATTTAAACGTTCAGGGGTTCCAACCCTTGTTCAAATATGTTCCCGGTAAGACCTAATCATGTCGCCGACGCTCTAGCCCGTAATGTAGCCACTGTTGCTCTTTTTTCTTACGATGGACTTAAACAAATTTCGTGAAGCACAGAACCGAGGACCTCCCCACCACCTTTGGGTCTTCAGCCCTATCTTATCTTAAGAGTCATACGGCTAATCTCACAGTCAAGACCCCCGTCCTTCTGCGGGAATCTTTAGTTCAGGAGGATGTATTATATAGGGACACAACTCTGGGTGCTGCTCCCTCACGTCCCGTGACGCAGCTGGTCGTCCCTAAGTCCTGAATCCCTGAAATACTGTCACTGATTCATGATGTTCCTCAGTCTGCTCCTCACCCTGGCAGAGACACATGTATGAAACAGACGCGTCATCGGTACAATTGGCTTAACATAGCACATGATGACTCTACCTACATAGACAATTGTCAAGTTTGTAACGAGGATAAAGGTAAACCCCATACCACATCTTCCAGTGTTACAACACGTCATTAGGAACGTGTGAGTGAGTATGGATATTGTGAGTGGATTATACACCACACACCGGTGAACCACTAGATATCTCTTAGTTATTACAGGTACATTCACTCGATGCTGTGGACCCGTTCCTATTCCGGATAAAACAGCGAGAACTGTGGCTATAGCTCTCAAAGGACGCGTTCTAGATGGACATAACACACCAAAATACCTAGTGACAGACGATGAAGGCGAGTTTGATAACGCGCTGTTGCCTGAACTCTGTGAATTGTATCACATAAGGAAATGTAACATCGTAGCCTATCATCCGCGCTGGCCTCTAATGGCTTGGCTGAAAGGCTTAATCGAAAGATTCTGGACCACCTGCGAGCACACATAGACTTCGCTAATTGCAACTTGGGCGACTCCATGTCTGACGTGCAAAGTTGCTTGAACTCGCCCTTCCACCAGTCGATGATAGGAGACACGCCTCACTTCGCCCTTTACGGCTATGACAAAGTATTCCCCTCTGAGATGTGGTCAGAAGTGAAGGCCACAAGATATACTGACACTAAAGACTTTATAGGAGACAAATTCAAAGTGACTTGACAAATTCATTAAATGATAATTTCTGAACTTCAGAAGGCCACAGACATATACACTAGGGAATGTAACAGGTCAACTAAGACACCTCCAGATATTTTGGGAAAATTGGTCATGATTAAGAGTTTTGTGAGAACTAAAACCGACATTAGATTCGTGGGTCCATACAGGGTGACACAGCATATAGCAGGACACAGGAACAAGCTCAATCATATCCACACTGGAGAAGTCAGGGAAGAACTCGGGGATAACTTACTACTGTGCCAAGATCTACCTCGACCTCCTGAGGGTGCAGATCAGGATCCTAACTCCTCCTCCTCTTTCTCCTCTCCCTCCTTACAAGGTGGTGGTCCTCTTACCATTCCTACACTTGAGGTATCACATCGCTATAACCTACGTCACCGGCACATTCAGGCACAGTTTATTTTTAGTGTTAATTCGATCTTGTGCTTACGTCATGTTGCTCCTTCTCGTCCTTGTGGTAACGGGAAGGTTTGACCCGGTACGCCCAGGCTACCTGGTCACTCCACCACGGAATGTGTCACTCATTCGGCAGTCGGTCGTCGCGAAGATACAAACCGAACCATCCCGAACATAATGGGCATATCTACGTATCTCTCGGAGCAACTAGTCTCTGCGTTAACCCAAGTACAAAACTTATCTGATTAGGTACCACCCGCCCTCCTCACTCACTCACTGGATGTGGGAACTTGATAACATACAGTCTGGCTTGAGTTTGGTCACACATCAATTCCCAAAGCTGGCAAATCCAACTCCTACAGTAGACTCTTCTTCACCAGCTCCTAAGCGTGAGGCTCGTAGCAGGGGGAGAAGAGGTCTATTTGACGCTACTGGTATTGTAGATAATGTTTTGTTTGGTGTAGCTACAGAAGGGGATGTAAATGACGTCAACCAGCGAATTGATATCATGCAAGAAAGAGTTGATCATCTTGAATTTGCTGTTAACGTACACTCTCATCTGTTGGCAACACATGATAAATATGTCATGAGGAATTACTAGTACAGGAAATAACCTAACAGATACAGTCAACCTTTTAGCCAGTCCTGTGATGAAAGGCATGTTTATATGGTGATATCGGCCTTCATTCATTCCATGTCAGAGCAAGTCAGTTATAAGCGTAATTACTTTATAGATTTGGCTGATATCAATTCATTAAACAAAGGGATGGTATCTTCATCCTTGTTGTCATACAGCGAGTTTGGGAGTCGTGGGGCTGATACTGTAAATGTATAATGTCAAATCAGCGGTGCCTCTCAATAAGTTAGAACATTATTAAAGTCTTCTTACTGCCAGAGTAGAACCAGAAATGTTAACAGTTTGTCTGCCTTTTGTAGACTCTCAAACGTTTTCCTTGTAGTCTATAATTCCCTTCCCAAGTAAGGTAGAAAACCACATTAACAATGTAACTCAATTTTAATTTCCCATGACGAAGACAAAATGGCAACAGCCTCTCGATCTGTCATAACTTCATGTCTGGAAGTTATTGATGATTTAATTTGTTATCCGACCAATATTAAGTTGACAGTAATCAATGAGGAAAATTGTGAGTGGAATTTAGTGTCAGGATCAGATGTGTGGAGTCACTGCACTTTTGATAAGTATGAAGCTAGCGACATAAGAACAATGGGAGAATTAGTCTATCTGTATCTTCCTAAGACAACTCCCATAATTATCGCCTGTCTCTTTGAGCAGGCCAAATGTATGACAGTTCAAGATGGTTTATATGTGTATAACCCCCTCCTGTGCCGTTACAATGTCGCAATATACTATATTAGGGATGACACTGGGTAAAGGAGGGACCATCCGTGTGGGTCCCATTAAGTCACGATCTGTCAGGTTTTCTAAGGTCAATTATTCCATCATCGTCTCTAATTTGTCTCAGTTAGTTCTCCCTACTGCCCCTCCGGAACCAAAATATCCCATATTTTCCACAGATCACCATCAGGTGATCACGTCCTCTTTTCTGGGAGCTTCTCTAGCCGCTGTGATAATCTTTGTAGTGATCTTCGTGTGTTACACGTTTCAAAACAGGTCCAGAAGAATCTGTTTGTTAAGCCTGCAGCAACAGTGTTTATCCTGAGGTGATTCACAAAGCAGCTTGAACAGTCAAAGTGAAGTCTGTGAGAAGGTACCCAAAGAGGACGAGTTGATGAAAACTTTGTCATGTGTTTATAACAATGCAGCAAGATATAAATGTGGTTACCATAGTAGACTAGTATAGTTGTATCCTCAATGTCAACTCAGTATAGAATGTATGTATGTGTCAACAGCTTAATGCTACAGTACGGTTGGTGAATGTCCTAAGACGGACCTGGTGGTGGTGGTGGCCGAACCCTCTGTAATGAGCACAGAAGAACAGTGGAAGTTACCACGGAGAGGTCCACTGGTAGTGAGTGTCAGCAAACCCCTACTCCGCCGCTGGCAGGAGGCTTGTGTTCTCACCACTTGTTTGTCAAGTTTTTGAAAAAAAGATATATATTTTTAAACATAGGCTTTAATTGCAAGCCGAAGAAGATAATACAAGACCAATGCATTAACAACCATACAGAACCAGTGACTTACAACCATACAGGACCAGGAAACTCACAACCATACAGGGCCAGGAAACCCACAGTCATGTAGGGCAGGTAAACTCACAACCATACAGAACCGGTAAACTCACATCCATACTGTACCAGTCACTAACAACCATAGAGGACAAGTAAACTCACAAACAGGCGGGACAGGTAAACTCACAATCATATAGAACCAGTGAACTCACAACCATACTGGACTAGTCACTAACAACCACACAACACAAGTAAACTCACAATCCTACATGACCAGTGATTTAACAACCATACATGACCAGTGAACTCATAACCATATAAGACCAGTAAACTCACAATCATACAGGACCAGTAAACTTACAACCATACAGGACCCGTAAACTCAACCTTACAGGACCAGTGCACTATCAACCATATATGACCAGTGAACTCACAACCATACAAGACCAGTGCATTAACAACCATGCAGGACTAGACACTAACAACCGTACAGGACTAGTGAATTCACAACCATACACGACTAGTAAACTCACAATCATACAGGATCAGTAAACTCACAACCGTACAGGACCAGTGACTAGCAACTATGCAGGACCAGTAAAGTCACAACCATACAGGACCAGTTCACTAACAACCATACACGACCAATGCATTAACAACCATACAGGACTAGTAAACTCACAATCATAAGGGACCAGTAAACTTACAACTATACAAGACCAATAAACTCACAGTTATACAGGATCAGTGCACTAGCAACCATACAGAACGAGTGCGTTCACAACCATATAGGCCTAGCGCACTAACGGCCATATAGGACCAGTGAACTCACAACCATACAGGTCTAATGCACTAACAACCAAACAGGACCAATAAACTAACAACCATACTTGACTAGTGTATTGAAAACTATACAGGTCCAGTGCACTAACAACCATATAGAACCAGCGCACTAACAATCATACAGGACTAATACTCTAACAACCATACAGGACTACTGCATTAATAACCATACAGGGCTATTGCACTAATAACCATACAGGACCAGTGCACAGATAACCAAACAATACCAGTACACCAACGACTATATAGGACCAGTGCACTGACAACCATACAGGACAGTGAAGCCATAACCATACATGACCATCACACTAACAACCATACAATACCAGTGAACTCACAACCATAAAGGACCAGTGCACTTAAATCTTTACAGGACCAATGCACTAACAACCGTATAGGACCAGTGGACACAACCAAACAAGGCCAGTACACTCACAAGCATACAGGACCAGTGAATTCACAACCAAACGGGACCAGCTAACTCACAATATACAGTACCAGTGCATTAAGAACCATACAGGACCAGTGAACCCATAACCATTAAGGACCAGTGCACTAACAACCATATAGGGCAGGGAACTCAAAACTATACAGTACTAGTGAACTTACTTCCATACAGGACCAGTGCACTAACAACCACACAGGACTACTAAACTCAAAATCATAGAGGACCAGTGCACTAACTACCATAGAGAACAAGTGCGTTAGCAATCATGCAGGCCCAGTGAGCTAACAACCATACAGAACCAGTAAATTCAATCATTCAGGACCAGTAAACTCACAATCATACAGGACCAGTGACGTAACAACCATACAGGATTAGTGTACTTACAACCATATAGGACCAGTAGACTCATAATCATGTAGAATCAGTAAACTCACAACCATACTGGGCCAGTGAACCCACAACCAAACAGAACAATTGAACTCAGAGCCTTAAAGTACAATGAACTCACATCTGTACAAGACCAGTGAACTCAACAATACAGGGCTGTTGAGCTCGCATACATACAAGACCAGTGAAAAGACAACCATAAAAGACTAATGAACTCACAACAATACAGAGCCAGAGAACTCACAACCAGTACACTAACAATCATACAAGACAAGTGAACTTACAACTTTACAGGACCATAGAAGACCAGTGAACTTAAAGTTATACAGAGCCAGTGGACTCGCAACCACATAGGACGAATTAACTCACAGTCATACAGAACCAACCATATAGGTCCAGTGAACTCACAGCCATACAAGAAAGGTAAACTCACAATCATACAGAGCGAGTGAACTCGCAACTATACAGGACCAGCAAACTCAATCATATAGGACCAGTGAACTCACAATCACAACCATACAGAATCAGTAATCTCACAATCATACAGAACCACTGATCTCACCACGATATAAGACCAGTGAACTCACACTCATAAAGAACCACTAAACTCACAACCCTTTAGAGCCAGAAAACACAATCACAGAGGAGCAGTGAACTCACATTTATAAGACCTGCGTTGGATGACACAATGGTTAGGACGATCCTTGCACTGTATGTGGACTGCACACCCTCGATATTAATGCTATAAATGACGTAAGGCCGGTACAAGGAGGACCAGAATGATGTAAGGCCGGTACAAGGAGGACTTGAATGATGTAAGGCCGGTACAAGGAGGACCAGGATGATGTAAGGCCAGTACAAGGAGGACCAGGATGATGTAAGGCCGGTAAAAGGAGGACCAGGATGATGTAAGGCCGGTACAAGGAGGACCAGGATGATGTAAGGCCGGTACAAGGAGGACCAGGATGATTTTGACAGTGCTGAATTACCCTGGCCTTCACATGCTGTATCTCTCAGTACAGCATTTTAACAGCTTAAGTAGGTTGAATATTCTCATTAAAGATTTAATCAGATTATTTCCAAGGTAAAGATACAAGGAATACTTCCTCTTCTTTATTACATTTCTCACGATAGACTCAGTTTGAAGACTTGTTACATCCCACAGACTACAGTCAGATCTTAAATTTAGAATAAAATATTCATATCTATATCGTATTAAACAATAGACATGCACAGATTCTACAGAAAAGCAGAGATGCAAGATGGTCATTAAAACGTTTTACACATTTATACATTTCCTTTCTCGCATGTTATCTATAAAAAGGTCAGTGACTTATCGTCTATTGACTTATTGTTAAAAAGATAGTTTACATACACAAAATAAAGATAGTTTACATACACAAGATAAAGATAGTTTACATACACAAAATAAAGATATCATTCAATACAGATGATTAATAAGGTATATGGTAGAGATGTCAATCAATATAGGTGGTTTACATACACAAAATAAAGATATCATTCAATACAGATGATTAATAAGGTATATGGTAGAGATGTCAATCAATATCGATGGTTTACATACTATATGATAGATAAATCAATCAATAAACATATGCAAAATAGGTTTGAAATATCTTAGTTATTCATACATACAAAATCTTGCTAGAAATAAACTCTCTTATGTTACCAATTAGATAGAATGTAAATGTATACAAGCCAAACACCTACATGCGTTACAGAATAAATGAAATATGTAGAATTATCACATTCTTTTTTTAACTACAGAAAACTTTTGTGATACAGGTAAGCTATTTACATTCCCAAGACCTCTGTGGTAATGCTGCCGTAAATGAACTTCCCAAGACCTAGTGTTGTAAGAGTATACTAAATGTTTTGGTATGCTGTATGAAGTATTCTGTGTTTAGTACTAGACTTATATTCCTTCAAACAGTAAGCTGCATTGCTTTGCAACATGACTACCATACTTTTCTTTATAAACTTTCACATATTGGCACCTTCCTTCAAGCACTTATCTGACCGATTTGAATTTTCAGTTCTAGTTTTAAACCATTCCTAATAAACAATTGTTGACATTCTAATGTACTTATCACCAGGCACCAACACTCTCCTTGTAGTTATGTTTCTTGAGAATATAGGATCTTTAACTTTTCTTCCCATGCCAAAAAACGGGTGAAAATGATTACTTTCCTGTAATTACTTTCCTGTAATTATAATCTTTGTAACAAGAAGATTGATTCGAACTTTAACTTTGTGCATAAATTTGCCGGTTAAAGAAATCATCTTGGAACGGTTATTTTCACATGGGGATTAATCAAATATAAATGAAAAACTGAAACTGTAAAAGAATAAAAGAAATTGCAACTCTCATGATCCTGAAACACGAGATACATCTAACTTTCTCCAGGCAGACTGAAGAAACAATGGTCGGAATATTCACTGTATCTAGTGACCCGCTGGACGTCTGCACAACATTAACCTGAGGCCTGGTGTTTGAAGCCTCAGTGATACTCTTCTTTAACTAAGACACTGGAGAAAAGTGGATTGTGGGAGCAACTCATCTGGACGTAGAACATCTGAACATCAGCCGCAGTAACTCATAAGAGAAAATATACGTCAGGATGGATCAGATTCCTCATGAGTAAGAAATGGTCGTCATCCAAGCACTAACTCATCCAACACTGACCCACTACTGTTAACCACTTCTCAACATGTGAATAAATCAAGGGAATATCAACATGTGAAAGATAATGTAAGCTGCATAATGAAAATGATGCTACATGAAGAAAAAGAAGAAAGATAAATATCAATAATATACACAAGCTAACTATATATATTCCTCTGCACACTCATTTGTTGATTAGTGTTAATTGATCACTGCCCTATCAAAGCTGACCCATCTGTTGGCTCTAGTGTATAATACACAAAGATTTTTAAGACACCCCTTCATTCAGATATACAATGTATGTATCTGTGTTTTACATTGATTCATAACAGAGAATAAAGCCAGGAGTTTATGATTACTAATAATACAAAAGATTTTCTACCTCTCAATACAGTATGTCACTAAGTAAAGTTGCCAATATACATGTATGTGAGTTCTGCGTCTTTGACCGTACACAACACAAGGAGATCTTTGAAATAGAATGACTTCATTATCTCATGTCTCGTAAACCTGTCATATGGTCAAACGACACTATAGTTCTCTCCTCAGGACCATCAGACTTAGGCGTGTTTGCAGCAAAAGCAGCTGAAAGTATTTGGTTCTTCCTACAACTCTCAGATGGTCAGCAGTGACAGACCTCATTGCCGCTAGATCACTGCAGATAAACAACTACACATATGCATGCTGAGACAAGCTCATACGGGCCTCACTCGAGTGTCTTGAGTCATTCATGTTGTACCAGGGTAAGAAACCAGTCTTCCCGTGATTGCTGTTGCCCTCAGAGACCAACGCTTTTGCGTTCGGTTTGAGAACTAAGCAGGAAGACTGGTAAATACTTCCTCTGTTGTGGACGTAGGTCTCAGAACAGGACGGGTTACGAACTCATATCCGAAGCTGTCTTATGAGTTCTGGGGGGGTTTAGGGAGCAAACCGTACCCGTGAATCCTCTTGTTGACTCTCATTGTTATAGGAGCTTAACAAGGAGAATTAGAACGAGTTTCCTGGAGAGCCAAGTGGGTTTAGATTTCGTGCAGCGGACGGTCATATTTCCTTTCTTATCTGACTGATGACGATGCACAAATATGTCAGAAAAGCCATGTACATTTACAGCAAAGATCATCACTTAGCCATCATAAACACACATCAAGGTCATTCCAGGAGCCATATCAAATGTCTCACACAATCACCACTAAAGTTCTCATTCACCACAAAACAGTATAGAACAATAACCCCTTTCCCACATGGCAGGATTAACAACACCCCAACGATGATGCACCGACGCCTCCAACTGCTACAATGACCCTGAGAAGTCTGACGTCTGGGACCAAGGTCGGTATATCAGATTCCTTATCCTGTCAGGAAACCCAAGAAAACCACGTGTCATCATCATCAGCAGACGTCCAACTGACGGTGCGCGTCCTTGGCCCTCACTGACCCACGATCTCGTACTCCAAGGTCTTCAGGACCGACTCGCAGGCGTTCTGAATGGTGTGGATCTCCTGGAGGGGCAGCTGTTTTTTCCACATACTCACACGGTCCGACGACTTCCTCCTAGTACTCCACGGGTTGTTTACGTCCTCCTGCGTGTGTTCCTCCACATAGCGGGCGAGGTTGGGTGAGTACTCCATTCCTATGAAGTCCATCAGACGGCGGATCTCGTCGTGTGGCTTGCTGGCCAAGTCTTCGTACTTGATCATTGTGAATCGTTCAGGGTAGATTTGGCGGAGAGCCGTGGCTACCTTCAGGTCGCCCTGCAAGTCAGAGCAGAGGACCTCGGGAGACGAGCAGTCCGGCTTGTCTGAGCACCAAGACACCGAGTTGTAGCGGGAGCTCATGGTGGCTCGCGGATCACGCACCAGGAACACGACTTTAACGTTCATCTTCTCATCGTTGAGGAACAGCTGCGTCAGGTTGAGTCGCAGCCGCACCGTCTTGACCAGTTGGATGGGGAACATCTGGCATGCCCGAGAGAGGAAGGTAGCGTTGTAGCAGGTGTTAACATTTGGGCCACGGTGACAGGAGTCCCACACGACCATATTGTGGCCTAACATGTCCTCTGGGTGAGAGCGAGTGTAGTTCAGATACTCCTCTTGACCGGCGAACTGACAGTCTAGCAGTCGATGCAGCAGCTGTTGTGCCTGGAAGGCATCTCGACCCGAGCGAACCTGTCGCACCCCTCGAGGACTGAAGGGTTCGTAGTGGTGGAAAACGGCGGGATGGTTGGCCAGGACCTGGCCCAGGAATGTGGACCCGGAGCGCCAGGTTGTGACCAGCAACACTCGCAAGGGCGCCTCACCAGGGGACCACAGCCTTAAGGACTTGCTCTTGAGTTCCTTGCGATCTGCCTCCACCGTCCGCTTGACCAGATCCAGCGTCTTCTGCACCTCTGTCGAGTTAGCGGGTCGGCCGTGAGCCTTCTGAAGCTTCCTGACCCGCTCAATGTCTTCTGCCAAGATGTTCCGATCCATCGGGATATTGAGGATGGGGCGCATCTTCCTGCCTGGAGCTGGTCTGGAGCGGGCCAATATGTCCTGCACCGGAGACACGGGATTTACACCTCCTGCCGCCGCAACTTCCTCAGCAAACTTCTGTCCACCCCGCCAGTCCGCACCGCTACCTGTTGATGAAGAGATATGTTCACTTGAGAGTCTTGAAAGCCACAGACCGACCTTCACTGGGAAACAGTCAGTCTCCTCTCGTCCTACTCGTACACATGCCTTACATCCTTGATAAAGACTTTTCTTCAAAGCAAACACCTGATCCACGCATCCTATACCACTTCTGAAACCACACTGCGCCTCCCCAATCTGACGCTCTGTACATGCCTTCCCCCTCTCAGTCAATACCCTCCCATTCAATTTCCCAGGAGTACTCAACAAACTTATGCCTTTGTAGTTTGAACACTCACCTTTATCCCATTTGCCTTTGTACAGTGACACTATACATGCATTCCGCCAATCCTCAGGCACTTCACCATGATCCATACATACAATGAATATCCTTAC
>JAUUDZ010346105.1:0-11679 GCA_032361705.1 Panulirus versicolor | reverse complement strand
TAATATATATCATTAGGCTCTTTCACAAGAGAACAGCAATGGGCATCTTCCATTACTCGTAACTTAGACTTTTTTGAACAAAACTGGATTCTTATAATATAGTCCTATGCACAACACTGGATTAGTTAGCTTTAATCAAGTACATTACCAAACTGCTAAAGAATGAGATTTTAGCTTGCAAATGTGAATAGGAATGTTTCATCTTCCCATGGTAAATAACATTAAGAAATGGGTGAAATACTTAGAGGAGCTGCTTAATGTGTAAGATATAGGCAACACATTTCAATTTCTGTTAGACATAAAGAAAGCAGGGCTTAATGACTGGAAGTGAAGATAATACAGTAGTACATCAAAGAATGTGGGAAGTAGTGCAATAGTGCTTTCTGGGGATATTTGCAAGGGATTAAAGAGAAACTTTTCTGCAAGTGAACTGATAGAAAGTTATGTGCCAAGGAAAACTTAACTTCAAAGATGATGAACATTAACTAACTGTCATTTAATTCACATTGAATTCTGAAAAACAAGTAACATGGTAACATGAATATAACATACAGTACATTGCAATAAAAGATTGAGCATAATTAGTAACTTCTTTTACTTTACCTTTGCAAGAAGTACAGCAGTTTCTTGCTGTGTGTCACAGATCTGCACAATAATTTTTTCACCAAGTGTATTTGTAAACTCAGCACTCTCTTCTCCTTGCACATGGTCACCCAGGGAAGGAATCTGAATGAAGCAACATAAGATATGTCAACAAAGTCAAATATGTACAATCACTTGTATAATCATTTCAAGATTTAATCAAAGATTTAAAGAAAAATTTTTCAGCACATTGCAAAAAGAGAATACTGAGTAGTATCATATCCACACAATTATATTAAAGAGATCATGCAACTTTTGAAAAAAGTCGACTTTGTCCAACATACTTTCATGTATAACTGTACTCTAATCTCTACATACAGCTTAAACTTATCATATATTCAAGTATATTAATCTAATAATCATCCAAATCACTCTTAAATTTAAATGATTTTTTGAGGTACAAATAAACTGAATTCAACATAGTAATATTCATACTACAAACCATCTGTTTAACATGATGTCTGAGAGCCTCTTGAATCAATACATCAGCTAAAGTTTTAAAATCATGTGTAAACCGCTGATTCTTCTCACTCTCTCCTTTTTCCTCAACCAACAGGGAGAAAAGCTTGGGTTCTCGTCGAATGGATCGAGCAATTTCCCCAGCACGCTCAGAGAAACTCAGTAAAGTCTTTATCAGTTCAGCCATTGTACCTAAGAATTTTTTACCTGTTAAAGATATTAAAAGTAAATACAACTTTCACTATATCATGCAGCTCTATAAATTGATCATACAGCATGAAAATGTTGCAAAATTTGTTGAAGCTTTCTGTTCAAGCATGTATTTTGATTTTATCAGTAGAAAAAGATCAGAAAACTAATTTTAATCATGGAACGTAATCTTGAACTTAAGTTCTGATAATTGTTTTTCTTCCAATTCACTTGTCTGTTTTTTGAAAGAATATTTCCCAAGTATTCCCTGCATGTTGTAGAAGGTGACTAAAAGGTGGGAGCAGGAGGCTGGAAATCCTCCCCTCCAATTCTACTTTTAAAAAGAAGAAGGAAAGATACTTGCCAAGTGAGGATTTTTCCCTCTAAGGCTCAGTTGTCTGTTCTTAATGCTACCTTGCTTATGTGGGAAATGGTGAATATGAAAAAAAATATTACTCTATATTTCATCAGTTGTGGTTTTGGTGCATTATACATGACAGCTAGAGAGGGAGTGTGAACGAATGTGGCCTTTGTTATCTTTTCCTAGCACTACCTCATGCGCATGTGGGGAGAGAGGGTTATCTTTTCATGTGTGGCATGGTGGCGACGGGAATGAATAAAGGCAGCAAGTTTGAATTATGTACATGTGTATATATGTATATGTATACGTTGAAATATATAGGAATGTATATGTGCATGTGTGGACATGTATGTATATACATGTATATGTGGGTGGGTTAGGCCATTCTTTCGTCTGTTTCCTTGCGCTACCTCGCTAACGCAGGACACGGCGATTAAGATAAAAAAGATAACAAAAATATATACATGGTTACCCTATCAGAGTCTATACAGATCACAGAGCATTGTTAAGCATTTTTTAACGACAAGATCCACCAGGAAAGTTTCAAAGATGATTCCTAACTGTACAAACCTTTGACCCAGATTTTCGTTTCGTTTCGGGCTCATCAAATGCAGTTGCAGACGCGCTTTCTCGTCGAGTGGGAGCAGTCGCTATAGAAGATAGCCCCGTAGATTTTGATACAGAGAGGTTGAAGCAGTATCAACGAGATGACCCAGTTTGGTGTCCCGTCATAGAATTTCTAGAAGGAAGTCGACCTTCCTGGGATGTTAAGACAACTGTTCCAGTCAAGGAATTGTGTATTTAGTAGAAGGAGGTTAGGAGTATCCGCCCGTGTAGTCCAACAGACAGTCATTCCAACAGCATTAGTACAGGATTTGTTGAAGTTAGCACATGATCCACCTCTGGCCGCACAGCCAGGCGCAGATAGATGCTATGAGCGAACTCGTTTGTGGTATTTTTGGCCAAGATGCAGGAAAACATTACAGATCATATACTGAGGAGCCAAATCTGTAACAAACAAGGGAAGTCCCACTAATCTTCAAACTGTGTTGAAATATCCTCTACCTTCATACCCCGGGAAAGGGTTCATATGGACATATCAGGAGGTTTTCCTAGGTCAATAGCAGGTTATAGATACGTTTTAGTGATGCTTTTACATGGTTCTGTGAATCAGTTCCTGTTCAAAATAAAGACGCAGCCACGGTCGCTAAAGCGTTCAAGAAACATGTTCTCGACAGACAAAATGCGCCAAAGGTTTTAGTCACCGATAACGGAGGAGAACTCAATAACTCGTTGCTAGAGGAACTTTTGAAAGTTGTATAACTTAACCAAATGTAACATAATGACACATCACACAGCCTCAAATGGCCTTGCTGAGAGGCTGATCCGTAAAATCCCTCAGTGTCTTCGCACTAACATTAATATCGACCAAGATGAATGGGATGGATGCCTATCGTATATCCAATATTCATCAAACTCACCATAGAAGTCGATTGGAGACACGTCCTTCCACCACTTGCACTGTTTTGATAAAGTGTTGCCGTATGACGTCCTCTCCACGTCCAGCGGTTCAGAATCAGTTGTAGTAGGAAAGTATCGCACAACTCACTTGATTCATCAACGGATCAAGGAAAGTCTACATAAAGCCACTACAACTTTCACGGATCAGGTCTAATAAGTCCGCAAAACCATCAACGGTGGCTCCAGGACACTTGGGAATGGTGCAAGATTTTAATTTCAGAAGTGAGGTTTCAAAGCTAGACCCAAAATTTTCTTGTTCTAATAGGGTTTTAGCCCATTTTAAGGGACATAGGTTTAGGGTTCGACATCTAGAAACAGGAGACATTCGTGAGGAACATGAGGACAGTATTCCGATCATCCCGATCCTACACCAGACAACGCTCCTCAGCCCTCGTCATCAAACAGTGTCACCCAATAACCTTCTAACACCATTCAGTCTGTCCCCACACCAGAACCGACTACCCTAACATCACCACCATAGATACATTAGCATTCAATTAGGCATCGCCTTTCAGAAGTTGTTTGGTTTCATCATTTTCCATGCTGTTCCTTCTTATGTATCCATGGTGTCAACAAAGTACAGATGGCAAGACGGTACCAGAAGCGAGGTGCGTCTCATGTGGGACACAGTCTCAGTTAATTTGGGCCAGGAGGTCTACCCTACACATATGATTAAGTGAAACTGAGGGAGGCCGCACCTCGCTGACGGTCAACCTTACTCAATTTTCACACCAGTGTAACGGTCAGAAACTCTAGTGTTGTTCCTCCTCCAGCTTTCTTCAGACAGTGAACCTGGAAACTGAATAGTGCCTGTGTGATTCTGTATGAAATAGTACAAGACACTGAACCTCCAGTGAATATAAATGACAGGAAGAACACAAAACAACAGAGAAGAAATAAAAGAGGTCTGCTTAATTTTGTAGGGTCCCTCCATCCATATTTGTTCAGGAAGAACTTAGTTAAGAATCAGGTTCAGTCTTTGCTTTATCAGCAACTTCTTAAGAACGGGTATATTAAGGCTGAGAGTAAGGTGTTAAAACAACATTTCAGGGTATCTGATTAACATCATGTTAATAGTTAGTAAGTTGACGCAGTAGGTAGAGCTGGGGTCAAAATTTCTTTATACCTTACTTGTAACAATGACCATTTCCACATTATGTTGATAGTTTACGTGCTCAGATATCTTATTATGCACATCTTTTCATTGGCTCATTAGAACATGTAGATAATTTGGTAAACTAAGCTATCACGCCGTCATTTTTCCCTTATGCGGAACTCACACGTATTATTCACCAAGCGATGATGACACAATTTGGTTGCACCCCAGCTCTCCTTCCGTATCACGTGGCCAGTTACTGCTCCTTACTGACGGTTGATGTGGTTCTCGAGGCGGTCATTATCCATGTTCCATTCACTGACCCGGATACACACATCCTTGTAAAGGTAATACCATTCGCTTTCAGTTCTGCAAAAGAAATGCTATCATTCATACTCATGGCATGAACTTTCCCTTATATAATGTTAATTCTTCGTTGATTGCATATCTCTCCTTGGATGATTTGACATTGTGCCATCATCAGTTGTTTGTTAACTTGATTTGCCCTTCCAATCCTATGGTTTACGAGCAAATTCGTGTGTGTATCACCTACTTTTTCGACATCCACAAGATGTTCTTATTTATTGTTTTTGTGAAGAAATTGTTGTCAGTTGAGAATATGGACCATTATCATTTCTTGTCCTTCTCAAACCCACCTAACTAACTCAAATCTTCGGTTCTAGGATAAGTTCAACTAGGAATACAATGTACTTGTATCGGTCCCAATTTTGAATTGTTCGGCACTCGTGATCATTACTTCGGACAGATTAATGGAACAATCCCGAGTATATAACGAATCCCCATAACATTAATTTCTCACTCATTGATAAAGTGAAAATTCAACATCTTCCATCTAATGTTAAGGACGATTTACAGTCTCCAGAAGATGTTTTTGCTTTCGTTTCTTTTGCGTACACGCATCATATTTCTGGAATCTCAGTAATTCCATTATCCATTATCCATTATCCATGGCATCACTACCTTATTTAAGGACAACTTTGACTTCAGAATAACATGTATTCAATGAGTTATTTGGATTTATTGTATTATTTTCACTCTTGCCATTTCATTTAAATGTTGGACTTCTATTTTATGTAATTCATAGTTTCTATATGTATTATTTTTGCTCTCTACGTTTCATCCGAATTTTCATTATATGATTTTATGAGTAATATTATTCTAGTATAGTGTGTCAGACCTGTTCCCAAGTAAGTATTACTTAGATGATGTATAGGATAACTCTTGTAACTTGCTCTTATTTACTCAATTTTGTATTCTTATATCCAGCACTATTCCAGGTAGAGCCATATATCATCGTGGCTCGCACGAGCTTGAGCCAGGTTGTGGCTAAGCGAACACACACACACACGCATGCCATTGATTTGTCATTAATTGTATGTTGTTACTCATTCACTATGAGTCAATTATGTGTTAGCATGTATCAGACAGTTGGATCACATAGAAAGTCCTCAAGGGCTCACTGTGGAATCTACCACTACAGTTGTTTGATCACGTGGAACTGACCTAAGCTAAACCATGGCCGGACGCCCATCAGCGAGGCGACTCAAGACATTAGTGGCAGTGTGTGTCTCAGGACTTGTAAAGCATAGTGCCATAGATGTAAATAGTTGATTTCCTAATAAAGCTGTATAAAGGCCACCAGATCTTCATTAATTAACCATAGAAACGAGGAATCTGTTCCGTCTTACATCAATACAGTCTGAGGTTGTACAACACCAGCACTTTGTGACACGGTCAGTAGAGTTTGAGGGTTCACAACAACACCACTGGGTGGCAAGGTCAGTACAGTCTGAGAGTGTACAACAACAGCACTGGGTGATACGGTCAGTACAGTCTGAGGATGTACGTAATTAGCACTGGTTGACACGGTCAGTACAGTAAGAAGGTGTACAACAACAGCACTGGGTGGCACGGTCAGTACGGTCTGAGGGTGTAAAACAACGGCACTGGGTGACACCGTCAGTAGAGTCTGAAAGTATACAACACTAGCAATGGGTGACACGGTTAGTAAAGTCTGAAGTTGTACAACAACACTACTGGGTGACACGATTAGTACAGTCTAAGGATGTACAACAATAGCAGAGGGTGATATGGTCAGTACAGTCTGAGGATGTACACCACTAGCGCTGGGTGACACGGTCAGTACAGTCTGACGATGTTCAACAACAGTACTGGGTGACACTGTCAGTACAGTCTGATGGTATATTGACGGTTGACACCGTCAATACATTCCTAGGGTTTACAGCAACAGTACTGGGTGACACGGCCAGTACAGTGTAAGGGTGTACAGCAACAGTACTGGGTGACACGGTCAATACAGTCTGAATATGTGCAACATCAGCTCTGGGTGACACGGTCGGTACAATCTTAGGATATACACCACCATCACTGGGTGACACGGTTATCACAGTCTGAGGATGTACAACACCTGCACTTAGTGACACAGTCACTACAGTCTGGGGGTGTAGAAAAAAGCACTGGGTGATACGGTCAGTACAGTCTGAGGGTGGGCAGCAACAACACTGGGTGACACGTTCAGTACATTCTCAAGGTTTACAACAACAGCACCGGGTGACACGGTCAGTACAGTCTGAGGATGAATAACACCTTCTCTGGGTGACACTGTCAATACAATCTTAGGATACATAGCACCAATACTGGGTGACATGGTCAGTACAGTCTGAGGATGTACAACACCAGCACTGGGTGTCACAGTAAGTACAGTCTGAGAAAATGAAACACCAGCACTGGGTGATACGGTTAGTACAGTCTGAGGGATTACAAAACAAGCACTAGGTGGCACGGTCAGTACAGCCTGTGGGTGTACAACACCAGCACTGGGTGGCATGGTCAATCCATTCTTAGGGTATGCGGCAACAGCACTAGGTGACACGGTCAGTACAGTCTGAAGGTTTACAACAACAACACTGGGTGACACAGTACAGTATGACGATGTACAATATTAGCACTGGGCGACACGATTAGTACAGTCTGAGGGTGTAAAACACCAACACTGGGTGATATGGTTATTACAGTCTGAGGGTGTGCAACACCAACACGGTGTGACACGGTCATTACCGTCTTAAGGTGTACACAACCTACACAGAGTGACAATGTCAGTACATTCTGAGGATGTGCAACACTCGCACAGGGTGACAAGATTACTGAAATGTGAGGGTGTTCAACACTAACACTGGGTGACATGATCATTACAGTTTAAGGGTGTGCAATACCAGCACATAGTGACACTGTCAGTACATTCTGAGGATGTACAACACTTGCATAGGGTGTCAAGATTACTTAAATGTGAGGGTGCTCAACACCAGCGCTGGGTGATACGGTCAGTACAGTCTGAATGTGTACAACACTACCACAGGGTGACAGGGCAGTACAATCTCAGAATATGAACATCATCACTAGGTGATGATGTACAACACCAGCAGAGGGTGACACTGTCAGTAGAGTCTATAGACGTATAAGTCCCGCACTAGGTGACACAGTCAATGCAGTCTTTGGATGTACAGCAATAGCACTGAGTAACACGCCCAGTACAGTCTTTGCATGTACAACAGCACTGGGTGACACGGCATTTACATTTTCAGTGTGTCCAACACTAGCACTGGGTGACACGGTTAATATAGTCTAAAGGTGTACAACAACACGGGGTGATACGGTCAGTAAAGTCTGAGAATGTACATAACTAGCACTGGGTGATACGGTCATTACATTCTGAAGGAGTGCAACAACAGCACTGGGTGATATCAATATAGTCTGAGGATGTACAACACTAGCACTGAGTGACACAGTCAGTACAGTCTGAGGGTGTACTACACTAGCACTGGGTGACACGGTTAGTACCGTCTGAGGATGTACAACATTAACACTGGGTGACACGGTTCGTACAGCCTGAGGTTGTACAACACCAGCACTGGGTGACACGGTCCGTACAGTCTGAGGATATACAACACCAGCACTGGGTGACACGGTCAGTACAGTCTGAGGATGTACAACATTAGCACTGGGTGACACAGTAAGTACAGCCTGAAGGTGTACAACACCAACACTGGGTTCACGGTTAGTACAGTCTGAAGGTGTACAACACCAACGCTGGGTGACACGGTTAGTGTAGTCTTAGGGTGTACAACCCCAACACTGAGTGACACGGTCAATGCAGTTTGATGGTGTACAACACTGGATGACAATGTCATCACAGTCTTCGGGTGTACAACACCAACACTGGGTGACATGATCATTACAGCTTGAGGGTGTACAACACCAACACTGAGTGTCACTGTCAGTACAATCTGAGGATATACAACACACGCAAAGGTTGAAAAAGTTACTGAAATCTGAGGTCGTTCAACACCAGCACTGGGTGACAAGGTCAGTACAGCCTGAATGTGTACAACACTAGCTCAGTGTGACAGGATCAATACAACAGTATATACAAGACCAACACTGGGTGACAAGATAAGCACAGTCTGAGGATGTACCACACCACCACAATGTTACACTGTCACTACAGTCGAGGACGTATAAATCCAGCACTGGGTGACACAGTCAATACACTCTTAAGATGTACAACACTAGCACTGGGTGGCAAGGTCAGTACAGTCTGAGGGTGTACAACATCAACAGTGTGGTGACACGTTCATTGCAGTCTTTGCATGTAAAACAACAGTGGGTAATACGGTCAGCACAGTTTCATTGTAATCAACACTAGCACTGGATGACATAGTCAGTACAAGCAGAGGATGTACAACACCATCACTGGGTGACATGGTCAATACAGCATGAGAGTGTATAACAACAGCACCGGGTGACACGGTGAGTACATTCTGAGGGTGTAAACTCCCTGCAGTGGGTGATACGGTCAGTACAGACTAAGGATGTACAACACTAGCACTGGATGACACGGTCAGAACAGTCTGAGGGGGTACAACAACAGCACTGGGTGACATGGTCAGTGCAGTCCGAGAGTGTACAACTCTGGCACTGGGTGATGCGGTCAGTACAGTCTGAGGATGTACAACACCAGCACTGAGGTGGCAAGATCAGTACAGTCTGACGGTGTACAACACTTGAATAGGGAAACAAGGTCAGTACAGTCTGAGTGTGTGCAAAGCCAGCACTGGGTGACACGGTCAGTACAGTCTGAGGTTGTAAGACACCAGTAGTGCGTCACACAGTAAGTCTGAGGATTTACAACTCCAGCACTGGATGACACGGTCATTACAGTCTGACAATGTAATAGATAGCATTGGGTGACACAAACAGTACGTTCTGAGGTTGTACAACAACAACCCTGAGTGACACGGTCAGTACAGTCTGAGGGTGTAAAACAACAGCACTGTGTGACACGATCAGTACAGTTTAAGATTGTGCAACACCAGCACTGGATGACATCGTCAGTACAGTCCGAGGATGTACAACTTTAGCACTAAGTTACAAGGTCAGTTCAGTCTGAGGGTGTGCGACAGCAGCACTGTGTGACACCGTCAGTACAGTCTTAGTATGTACAGCAACAGCACTGGATGACACGGTCAGCACAGTCTTCGGTGTATTACAACAGTACTGGGAGACTCGATCAGTAAAGTTTTGGGTGTAAATCAACAGCACTGGGTGACACGATCATTACAGTATGAGTATGTACCACACCAGCATTTGATGAAACGGTCAGTACAGTCTGAGGGTATACAACACCATCACTGGGTGACACAGTCAGTACAGTTTCAATATGTACAGAAACACTGAGTGACGGTCAGTACAGTCTAGAGGTGCACAATATCAACAATGAGTGACACGATCAGGACAGTCTAAGGATGTACAACAATACTGGGGGACACAGTCTGTATAGTCTCGGTATGTACAACAATAGCACTGGGTGACACGGTCAGTACAATCTGAGGATGTACAACAACAGCTCTAGGTGACACGGTCTGTGCAATCCGAGTGTGTACAACTCTGGCACTGGGTGATGCGGTCAGTACAGTGATGTACAACACCAGAACTGGGTGGCAAGGTCAGTACAGTCTGAGGGTGTAAAACACTAGTATAGTGTTGTAACACGGCCAATACAACACTGGGTGACACGGTTAGTAGAGTCTGAGGGTGTACAGCATCTGCACTAAGTGACATGGTTGGTGTAATCTGAGGGTGTACAACACCAGCACTGGGTGACACGGTCTACACAGTATAAGGATGTACAACACCAGCTCTGTGAGACATGATCAATACAGTCTTAGGATATACAACGCCAACACTGGGTGACACGGTCAGCTCAGTCTGAGGATGTATAACACCTGCAAAGGATGTGTGACACGGTCGATACAGTCTGAGGATATACAACACTAGCACTGAGTTACACTGAGTGATACTGTCAGTACATCACCAGCACTGGGTGGCACAGCCAGTACATTCTGAGGATGTACAAGGGGTGACAAGGTCAGTACGGTCTGATATGGCAAAACATGAACAGTGGGTGACACGATCAGTACGGTCTGAGTATGTATATCACCTGCACTGGGTGACGCTGTCAGTATAGTCTGAGAATGTACAACACCAGCACTGGGTGACACTCAGTACAGTCTGAGGATATACAAGATTAGCACTGGGTGACACAGTTAGTACAGTCTGAGGATTTACAACTCCAGCACTGGGTGACACGGTCAGCACTGTCTAAGAATGTTTATAAATAACATTAGGTGACACGATCAGTACGTTCTGAGGTTGCACAACAGCACTAGGGGACACGGTCAATACAGTCTGAGGGTATAAAACAACAGGACTGTGTGACAAGGTCAGTACAGCCTGAGGATGTACAACACTAGAACTGGGTAACACAGTCGGTATAGTTTAAGGGTTTACAGCAACAGCACTGGGTGACACGGTCAATACAGTGTGATGGTGTGCGACAACAGCACTGGGTGACACCGTCAGTACAGTCTTAGGGTGTACAGCAACAGCATTGATTGACATGGTCAGTACAGTCTTAGGTGCATAACAACAGCACTGGGTGAAATAGTCAGTAAAGTTTGAGAGTTTATAACAACAGCACTGGGTGACACGATCATTACAGTCTGATTGTGTACCACACCAGCACTGGCTGACACGGTCAGTACATTCTGAGAATGTACAACACTCACCCAAGGTGACAAGGTTACTAAAATGTGAGGGGCAACAACAGCACCGGGTGACACTGTCATTACAATCTGACTATGTACAACACTAGCACTGGGTGACACGGTCAGTACAGACTGAGGGTATACAACATCAGCACTGGGTGACACGGTCAATACAATCTGAGAATGTACAACATTCCCAAACCACTCTTCCCCTTTACCCTTGAGCTTCGTTTCACTCAGAGCCAAAACATCCAGGTTCCTTTCCT
>JAUUDZ010346104.1:0-28066 GCA_032361705.1 Panulirus versicolor | reverse complement strand
CACACACACATCATAGCCCCGGCGCACGTCAACACACACACACAAACACACACACACACACACACACACACACACACACACACACACACACACACACACAATCATTAACATCCCGAGACTCACATCTTAGCGCCCAAAGCGGGATGGTACAAGCTCGTGATGATATATACAATAGCTATTCTGGTAGTTACGATGGCAGTTAATCTATATCTTGTTGAGTTTCGGAGCCAATTAAAATGGATATGTGAATCGTTAGCTACAAGAAAAATGTGTATAATCATTGTGCCAATATCAACAGGTCATTATGAATGTTTTGATGTACACGATAACGGGTCGAGGCGCCGCAGGGATCGCTAACACTCTCTCTCCTGGCTTCCACCTCAAGCATCTGTTCGGCATAGCAACACATCAACCGTATCATGAGTGGCATAGTTTAATCTTCCAGTGGCTGCTCGTTAGATGGAGCTGGTCGTAAATGGTACTGGTCATATGGTGGTGCGAGTCATGGATAACGCTGGTCTTGTGTTGGTACTGGTCGTGGATGGTACTGGTCATGATATGGTGTTGATCGTTGATGGTACAGGTTATGGGTTGGTACTGATTGTGAATGGTACTGGTCATGGGATGGTGCTGATCATGGGATGGCACTGGTTGTGGATGGTACTGGTCATGTGTCGGTACTGGTCGTGGATGATACTGGTCAGGGGATGGTGCTAGTCGTGGATGGGACTGGTCATGGGATAGCACTAGTCATGGAATGTTATTGGTCATGGATGGTACTGGTCGTGGATGATACTGGTCATTGGTGGCATTGGGAATGGATGGTATTAGTAATGGGATAGTATTGGTGATGGGATGGTGCTGATCATGACATGGTACTGGTTATGGGTGGCACTGGTAATGGGATGGTACTGGTCCTGGGATGGTACATGTCACAGGATGGTATTGGTCGTGGATGGTACTGGTCATGGGATGGTACTGGTAATGGATAATACTGGTCGTGGATGGTACTGGTCATGGGATGGTACTGGACGCGGATGGTACTGGTCTGGGACTGTACTGTCCATTGGACGGTATTGGTCATGGGATGATGTTGGTCGTGAAATTTGCTGGTTATGGGTTGGCACTGGACATGGGATGGTACTGGTGTTGGATGGTACTGATCATAGTTTATTGCTGATCGTGGATGGTAATGGTCATGGAATTGTAATGGTCAGGGTATGGCACTGGTCATAGGATGGTACTGGTCGTGCATGATACTGGTCATGGGATGATGCTGGTCGTGAAATTTACTGGTTATGGGTTGGCATTGGACATGGAATGGTACTGATTGTGGATGGTACTGATCATGGTTTGCTACTGGTCGTGGATTCTAATGGTCATGGGATGGCTTTGGTCAGGGGATGGTACTGGTCATGGGATGGTACTGGTCGTGTATGATACTGGTCATGGGTCGGTACTAGTCGTAGATGGTACTAGTCATGGTATGATGCTGGTCATGGAATGGTGCTGGTCGTTGATGTTACTCATTATGGGATGGTACTGCTGGTTGATGGTACTGGTCATGTGATGGTACTGTTCATGGATAGTGCTAATCATTAGATGATACTGGTCTTGGGATGGTACTGGTCATGGGATGGTACTGGTCGTGAATAGTACTGGTCATAGGTTGGTAATGGTCCTGGATGGAACTTATCATAAGTTGGTACTGGTGGTGGATGGTACTGGTCATGGGTTGGTACTGGTCATAAGATGGTGCTAGTGGGTGATGGTACTGGTCATAGGTTGGTATTAGTCGTGAATGGTGCCGGTCGTGGAACGTACTGGTCATGGGATGTTGCAGGTCGTGAATGGTGCTGGTCATGGAATGGTACTGGTTGTAGCAGGCACTGGTCATGCCTAAGATTATAGTCGTGATGGTCGTGGATAGTACTGGTCATAGGTTGGTAATGGTGATGGATAATTCTGGTCATGGGATGGTACTAGTCAAAGGATTGCACTGGTCATGGGATGGTATTGGTCATGAGTCGTGGATGGTACTGGTAATGGGAAGGTTTTGGTCATGGGATGTTGCTGGACGTGAATGATACTGGGCATATGTTGGTTCTGGTCATTGGATGGTGCTGGTCGTCGATAATACTGGTAATGAGTTAGGCCTGGTCCTGTATGGTACTGGTCGTGGTTTTTACTGGTTATGGGTTGGTGCTGCTCGTGGATGGTTCTGGTCATGGGATAGAACTATTGGTGGATGGTACTGGTTATGGTTCGGTACTAGTCGTGGGTGGAAATTGCAATGGGAAGGTACTGGTCGTGGGATGATGCTGGTGGTGGATGGCACTAGTCTGGCTTGGTACTGGTCGTAAATGATATTGGTCATGGGATGTTATTGGTCAGGGGGTGGTATTGGTCATGGGATGGTGTTGATCAGGGGGTGATATTGGTCATGGGATGGTACTGGTTGTGTATGATACTGGTTATGGATCAGTGCTGGTCGTAGATCGTACTGGTCATGGATGGTACTTGTCATGGGATAGAGCTAGCCGTGGATGGTACTGGTAATGGGTTGGTAGTGGTCATGGAATGACCCTGGTCCTCGGTTGGTACTGGAAATGGATGGTGATCGTCATGGGATGCTACTGGTCATGAGATGGAACTGGTCATGGGTTGGTGGTGGTCGTGAGTGGTACTGGTCTTAGATCGTACTGGTCAGTGAATGGTACTGGTCTTAGATCGTACTGGTCAGTGAATGGTACTGGTCAGGGACTGCTGCTTGTCGTGGATGGCACTGGTCATTGTTTGGTGCTGATCATGGGATGGTACTGGTCATGGGATGGTACTGGTCATGGGATGGTACTGGTCATGAGATGGAGCTGGTCGTAGATGGTATTGGTCATGGGCTGGTACTGGTCTTGGCTGGCACTGGTCATTGGATGGTACTGGTCATGGGATGCTGCCGGTAATGGATGGTACTGTGCATGGTTTGGCACTGGTCATAGGATGGTACTAGTGTTGGATGGTACTAGTCATGTTTTGGTACTGGTCGTGGATGGTAATGGTCATGGGATGGTTTTAGTCAGAGGGTGGTACTGGTCATAGGATGATTGCCCGTGTATGATACTAGTCATGGGTCGGTACTGGTCGTAGATGGTACTAGTCATGAGATGATACTAGTCATGGAAAAGTGCTGGTAGTGGATGGCTCTCGTCATGGGATGGTAATATTGGTAGATGGTTCTGGTCATGGGATGGTAGTGGTCATGGGATGGTACTGTTCAGTGATGGTGCAAATCATTAGATTGTACTGGTATTGGAATGGTACTGTTTATGAGATGGTACTGGTCGTGGATAGTATTGATCATAGGTTGGTACTGGTCATGGAGAGAACTGGTCATAGGTTGATACTGGCGGTGGCTGGTACTGGTCATTGAATGATACTGGTCACAGGATGGAGCTGATCATAGATGGTAATGGTTATGGGTTGTTACTGGTCATGAGGTGGTGCAGGTCGGTGATGGTGCTGGTCATAGGTTGGTACTGGTCGTGGATGGTACTGATCGTAGATGGTATAGGTCATGGGATGTTGCAGGTCGTGGATGGTACTCACCATTGAATGGTACTGGTTGTGGATGCTATTGGTCACGTGAAGATAGTGGTCATGGGATGGTGATGAGCGTGTATGGTGCTGGTCACGGGATGGTACTAGTTTTGGAATGGTACTGGTCATGGGATGGTATTGTTCATTGGTTGGTACTAGTTGTGGATGGTACTGGTAATGGGATGGTTCTGGTCATGGGATGGTGCTGGACGTGGATTGTACTGGTCATGGGCTGGTTCTGGTCACTGGATGTTGCTGGTCGTAGATGGCGCTGGACGTGGATTGTACTGGTCATGGGATGGTTCTGGTCACTGGATGTTGCTGGTCGTAGATGGTACTGGTGACGAGTTAGTACTGGTCGTTTATGGTACTGGACGTGGTGGCTAGTTTTTATGGGTTGGTGCTATTTGTGGATGGTACTGGTCATGGGATGGTACTATAGGTAGATGATAGTGGTCATGGTTTGGTACTGGTCGTGGATGGTAATTGCAATGGGAAGGTACCGGTCGTGTATGGTACTGGCTATGGGTCGGTGCTGGTCGTAAATCCTACTGGTCATGGATGGTACTTGTCACGGGATGGAGCTAGCCGTGGATGGTACTGGTAATGGGTTGGTAGTGGTCATGAGATGAACCTGGTCTCAGGTTGGTACTGGAAGTGGATGGTGATCGTCATGGGATGGTACTGGTCATGAGATGGAACTGGTCATGAATGATATTGGTCATGGGTTGGTGGTAGTCGTGAGTGGTATTGGTCTTGGATCGTAATGGTCAGTGAATGGTACTGGTTTGGGACTGCTGCTTGTCGTGGATGGTACTGGTCATTGGTGCTGATCATGGGATGGTATTGGCCATGGGATTGTACTGGTCATGGGATGGAGCTGGTCGTAGATGGTATTGGTCATGGGTTGGAACTGGTCTTGGCTGGTACTGGTCTTGGATTGTACTAGTCATTGGATGGTACTGGTCATGGGATGCTGCTGGTCGTGGATGGTACTGTACATGGGCTGGCACTGGTCATAGAATGGTATTAGTGGTGAATGGTACTAGTCATGCTTTGGTACTGATCGTGGATGGTAATGGTCATGGGATGGTTTTGGTCAGAGGGTGGTACTGGTCATAGGATGGTTGCTCGTGTATGATACTGGTCATGGGTCGGTACTGGTCGTAGATGGCACTAGTCATGGTGGTACTGGCCATGGAATAGTGCTGGTAGTGGATGGTACTCGTCATGGGATGGTAATGGTGGTGGATGGTTCTGGTCATGGGATGGTACTGTTCACTGACGGTGCTGATCATTATATTGTACTGGTCTTGGGTGATACTGTTTATGAGATGGTACTGGTCGTGGATGGTACTAGTCATAGGTTGGTACTGGTCATGGATAGAACTGGTCATAGGTTGATACTGGTGGAGGATGGTACTGGTCATTGAATGATACTAGTCATGGGATGGAGCTGATCGTAGATGGTAATGGTCATGGGTTGTTACTGGTCATGAGATGGTGCAGGTCGGTGATGGTGCTGGTCATAGGTTGTTACTGGTTGTGGGTGGTACTGGTTGTGGATGGTACTGGTCATGGATGGTGTAGGTCATGGGATGTTGCAGGTCGTGGATGGTACTCATCATGGAATGGTACTGGTTGTGGATGCTATTGGTCATGTGAAGATAGTGGTCATGGGATGGTGATGGACGTGTATGGTACTGGTATTGGGATGGTACTAGTCTTGGGTTGGTACTGGTCATGGGATGGTATTGGTCATTGGATGGTACTGGACGTGGATAGTACTGGTAATGGAATGGTTCTGGTCATGGGATGGTGGACGTGGATTGTACTGGTCATGCACTGGTTCTGGTCACTGGATGGTGCTGGTCGTAGATGGTACTGATGACGAGTTAGTACTAGTCGTGTATGGTACTGGTTGTGGTGGGTACTTTTTATGAGTTGGTGCTATTTGTGGATGGTACTGATCATGGGATGGCACTATAGGTAGATGATGATGGTCATGGTTTGGTACTTGCCGTGGGTGGTAATTGCAGTGGGAAGGTACTAGTCGTGGGCTGGTGCTGGTCATGCATGGTATTAGTCAGGGGTCGGTACTGGTCGTAGATCGTACTGGTAATGGATGATAATTGTCATGGGATTGTTTAGCCGTGGATGTTACTGGTAGTAGGTTGTTAGTGGTCATGGGTTGGTACTGGTCATGAGTTGGTACTGGAAGTGGATGGGACTGGTCATGGGATAGTACTGGTCATGGGGTGGAGCTGGTTGTGAGCGGTGCTGGTCATGGGTTGGTGGTGGCTGTGAATGGTACTGGTCTTGGATCGTATTGGTCAGTGAATGGTACTGGTCAAGGACTGCTGCTGGTCGTGGATGGTATTGGTCATGGTTTGGTACTGGTCATGGGATGGCACTGGTCATAGTTTGGTACTGGTTATGGGATGGAGCTGGTCATGGATGGTTGTGATCATAGGTTGGTACTGGTCGTGTCTGGTACTGGTCTTGGATGATAATGGTCATAGGATAGTACTAATCAGGGGATGCTGCTGGTTGTAGATGGTACTGAACATGGGTCGATACTGGTCATGGTATGGTACTGCTGGTGAATTGCATTCGTCATGGTTTGGTACTGCTGGTGGATTGCATTCGTCATGGTTTGGTACTGGTTGTGGATGGTAATGGCCATGGGATGGCATTGCTCAGGGGGTGGTACTAGTCATGAGATGGTACTGGTCGTGTATGATGCTGGTCATGGGTAGGTATTGGTCGTAGATGGTACTAGTCATGAAATGGTACTGGTCATGGAATGGTGCTGGTAGTGGATGGTACTGGTCATGGGATGGTAGTGGTCGTGGATGGAACTGGTCATAGTTTGGTAATGGTCCTGGATAGAACTGGTCATAGATTGATGCTGGTGGTGGATCGTGCTGGTCATGGGATGATACTGGTCATGGGATGTAGCTGATCGTAGATGGTAATGGTCATGGGTTGGTACTGGTCATGATATGGTGCTGTCCGGTGATGGTAATGGTCATAGATTGGTACTGGTCGTGGATGGTACCGGTCGTGGATGGTACAGGTCATGGGATGTTGCGGGTCGTGGATGGTACTCATCATGGGATGGTACTGGTTGTGGATACTATTGGTCATGTGAAGATACTGGTGATGGGATGGTGATGGTCATGTATGGCACTGGTCATGGGATGGTACTAGTCATGTGACTGTACTGGTTGTTGGATGATATTGGTCATGGGTTGGTACCGGACGTGGATTGTACTGGTCATGGGTTGGTTCTGGTCATTGGATGGTGCTGGTCGTACATGGTACTGGTAATGGGATGGTTCTGGTCATGGGATGGTACTGGACGTGGATTGTACAGGTCATGGGCTGGTTCTGGTCATTGGATGGTGCTGGTCGTGGATGGTACTGATAATGAGTTAGTACTAGTCATGGTGGGTACTGGTTATAGGTTGGTGCTATTTGTGGATCGTATAAGTCATGGGATGGTATTTAGGTGGATGGTACTGGTCTTGGTTTGGTGCTGGTCATGGCTGGCAATTGCAATGAGAAGGTACTGGTCGTGGGATTGTGCTGGTCGTGTATGACACTGGTCAGGGGTTGGTACAGGTCGTAGATCGTACTGGTCATGGATGGCTCTTGTCATGGGAAGGAGCTAGCCGTGGATGGTACTGGTGATAAGTTGTTATTGGTCTTGTGATGGTACTGGTCTTGGGATGGTACTGGTCATGGGATGGAACTAGTCGTTGATGGTACTGGTCATGAGTTGGTGCTGGTCGTGGATGGTATTGGTCTTGGACGGTACTGGTCGTGGGATGGGACGGACCGCGGGTTGTTACTGGTCGTGGATGGTACTGGTCATGGGATGTAGCTGGTCGTGGGTGCTACAGATTTTGGGGTGGTACTGGTGGTGGATGGATTTGGTCGTGGGATGGTACTGATCATGGGATGGAGCTGGTCGTAGATGGTACTGGTCAATGGATGGTACTGTTCGTGGATGGTGCTGATCATGGGATGGTACTAGTCATGTGATGGTACTGATCATGGGATCATACTGGTCTTGGATGGTACGGGTCATAGACTGGTACTGGTCCTGGAAGGTACTCGTCATGTTTGGTACTAATCTTGCATGGTACTGGTCATGAGATCGTGCAGGTCGTGGATGTTACTAGTCATGGGATGGTATAGGTCATGGGTTGGTACTGTTGGTGGATTGTGTTGGTCATAGGATGGTACTAGTTATGGGATGGAGCCGGTCGTAGACAGCACTGGTCATGGGTTGGTAATGGTCGCGGAAGGTACTGGTCATGGGATGGTACTGGTCATTGATGATACTGTTCATGGGATAGTACTGTTCATGGGATGAAGCTGGTCGTGGATGGTATTGGTCATGGGTTGGTACTGGTGGTGGGTGGTGTTGGTCATCGGTTGGTAAAGGTCGTGGAAGATACTAGTCATGGGTTGGTACTGTTCGTGGATGGTTCTTGTCATGGGATGGTGCTGGTCGTGGATGGTACTAGTCATGTTTTGGTACTTATCATGGGATGGAATTGGTCATGGGTTGGTTCTGGTCATGTGACGTTACTGGTCTTGGGATGGTTCTGTTCGCGGATTTTGTTTTTCAAGGGATGGTACTGGTGATGGATGGTACTGGTCATTGGCTGGTATTGGTCCTGGATGGTACCGTTATTGGGAAGGTAATGGTCTTCGTATGGTAATGGTCGTTTATGGTACTGTTCATGAGTCGGTATTGGTAGATGGTACTGTTTATTGGATGGTACTTGTCACGGAATGATGGTGGTCGTGGATGGTACTGGTCATGGGTTGCTACTGGTTATAAGATACCGCTGGTCGTCGATGGTACTGGTCATGGGTTGCTACTGGTTATAAGATGCCGTTGGTCGTTGATGGTACTGGTCATGGGTTACTACTGGTTATAAGATGCCGCTGGTCGTCGATGGTGCTGGTCATGAGATGTTACTGGTCGTTTATATCACTGGTCATTGATGGTACTGGTCATAGGATGGTACTGGTCGTGGGACGGTGCTGGTCATGGGTTGCTACTGGTCGTAGATGATATTGGTCATGGGTTGGTACTGGTCATGGGATAGTAATCGTCATGCGACAGTACTGGTAATGGGATCATGCTGGTCGTGGATGTTACTGGTCGAGCGATGGTACTAGTCATGGGTTGATCCTGGTTTTAGATGGTGCTGGTGATGGGATGGTGCTAGTTGTGGATGGTACTGGTCAAGGGAGGGTGCTGAGAAAGGGATGGTACTCGTCATGGTATGCTGTTGGTCGTGGAAGGTTTTGGTCTTTGGCTGACACTGAGCATGTATGATACTGTTAATGGGATGCTGTTGCTCATGATATGGTGCTTGTCATTTGATGGTAATTGCCATGGGTTGGTAATGATCGTGGAAGATATTAGTAATGGGCTGGTACTGGTCTTAGGATCATACTGGTCATGATATGGTCTTGGTCATGGATTGCTAATGGTCGTGGATGGTACTGATGATGGGATGGTACTGGTCAAGGGATGGTGCTGGACGTAGATGGTAGTGGTAATGGGGTGATACTGGTCATGGATACTACTGGTCATGGATACTACTGGTCATGGAAATGTGCTGGTCGTGGTTGGACCCGTCATAGAACGGTACTGGTGGTGGATGGTAATGGTCCTGGGAAGGTACTAGCCATGGGATGTTTTTTTTTCATGGATGGTGCTGATCATGGGATGGTACTGTTCATGGGTTGGTACTAGTCATGGGATGGTACTTGTCGTGGATGGTACTGGTAATAGGTTGGTACTGGTCTTGTTTGGTACTGGTCATGGTTTGGTGATGGTCTTGCATAGTACTGGTCGTGGGATTGTGCTGGCTCTTGATGGTACTGGTCATGGGTAGGTACTGGTCATGGGATGGTATTGGTCATAGGTTATTACTGTTGTTGGATGGTACTTATCATGAGATGGTAATGGTCATAGGATAGCGATGGTCATGGATGGTTCTGGTCCTAGGATGTGTTGGTCGTGAATTGTACTGGTCATGGGTTGGTACTGGTGGTGGATGGTACTAGTCATGAGATGGTGCAGGTCATGGGATAGAACCGGTCGTCGATGGTTCTGGTCATGGGATAGTGCTGGTCGTGGTTGGCACTGGTCATGGGTTGGCAATGGTCGTTGATGGTCCTGGTCGTGGATGGTATTTGTCATGGAATGGTGCTGGTCGTGGATGTTACTGGTCATGGGATGGTACTAGTGGTGGATGGTATAGGTCTTGGGTTAGTACTTGTAGATGGTACTGGTCATGGGAAGGTATTGGTCTTGATATGTTGTTGTTCGTGTATGATACTGGTCAGGAGGCGGTACTGGTCTTAGAAGGTACTGTTCAATGGATGGTTCTAGTCATGGGATGGTGCTGGTCTTGGATGCTACTGGTTATGGGTTGGTACTGGTTCTGTTGGTGGATCGTAATGGTCATGAGATGGTACTACTCAAGTGGTGGAGGTGGTCGTGGACGTTACTGGTCATGGGACTGTGCTGGTGGTGGATGGTACTGTTCATTGGATGGTTCAAGTCATGGGATGGTGCTGGTCATCGATGGTATTGGTCCTGTTTTGGTACTATTCATGGTAAGGTATAGGTCATCGGTTGGGACTGGTGATGGATGGTCCTTGTTAGGGGATAGTACAGGTCATGGGATGGAGCTGGTCGTCGATGGTATTGGTTATGTTTTTGCACTATTCATGGTAAGGTATAGGTCATGGGTTGGGACTGGTGGTGGATGGTACTTGTCAGGGGATAGTACTGGTCATGGGATGGAGTTGGTGGTGGATGGTACTGGTCATGGGATGGTACTGGTCATGGGATGGTACTGGATCTTGATGGTACTGATCATGGGTATGTACTGGTCGTGGGATGGTATTGGTCATGGGTTGTTACTGTTGTTGGATGGTACTTATCATGAGATGGTAATGGTCATAGGATAGTGATGGTCGTGGATGGTTCTGGTCCTGGGATGTGTTGGTCGTGAATGGTACTGGACATGGGTTGGTACTGGTGGTGGATGGTACTGGTCATGGGATGGTGCAGGTCATGGGATGGAACTAGTCGTAGATGGTACTGTTCATGGGATGGGGCTAGTCATGCATGGTACTGGTCATGGGATAGTGCTGGTCGTGGTTGGTACTGGCAATGGGCTGGCAATGGTCGTTGATGGTCCTGGTCGTGGATGGTACTTGTCACGGAATGGTGCTGGTCGTGGATGTTACTTGTCATGGGATGGTACTAGTGGTGGATGGTATAGTTCTTGTGTTAGTACTTGTCGTAGATAGTAGTGGTCATGGGAAGGTACTGGTCTTGATATGGTGTTGTTCGTGTATGATACTGGTCAGGAGTCGGTACTGGTCTTAGAAGGTACTGTTCAATGGATGGTTCTAGTCATGGGATGGTGCTGGTCTTGGATGCTACTGGTTATGGGTTGGTACTGGTTCTGTTGGTGGATCGTAATGGTCATGAGATGGTACTACTCAAGTGGTGGAGGTGGTCGTGGACGTTACTGGTCATGGGACTGTGCTGGTGGTGGATGGTACTGGTCATGGGATGGTTCTGTTCGTGGATGGTGCTGATCATGGGATTGTACTGGTCTTGGATGGTACTGGTCATAGGTTGGTGCTGGTCCTGGATAGTACTTGTTATGGTTTGTTACTGGTCTTGCATGGTACTGGTCATGGGCTGTTGCTGATTATGGATGGAATTGGTCATGTGTTGGTACTGGTTTTAGGATGGTATTGGTTATGGGTTAGTACTGGGATCGATAGTACTGGTCATGGGATTGAGCTGGTCGTAAATAATATTGGTCATGGTTTGGTACTGGCCGTGAATGATACTTGTCGTGGATGGTACTGGTCACGGGATGGTGCTGTTCGTGGATGATACTAGTCATGGAATGGTATTGGTCATGGGCTGGTACTGGTGGTGGATGGTACTGGTCATGGGCTGGTAATGGTCATGCGTTGGTACTGTTCGTATATGGTACTGGTCATGGGATGGTGCTGGTCGTCGATGGTATTGGTCACGTTTTTGTACTGGTCATGGTAAGGTATAGGTCATGGGTTGGGACTGATGGTGGATGATACTTGTCAGGGGATAATACTGGTCATGGGATGGAGCTGGTCGTGGATGGTACTGGTCATGGGATGATGCTGTTCGTGTATGGTACTGGTCATGAGTTGGTACTGGTCGTGGGTGGCGCTTGTCGTGGATGGGAATGGTCATGGGATGGTGCTGGTGTGAATGTTACTGGTCATGGGATGGTACTGGTGGTGGATGGTACTGTTCACGGATTGGTACTGGTCCTAGATGGTACTGTTCATGGGAAGGTACTGGTCTTCGGATGGTGTTGTTAATATATGGTACTGGTCAGGGGTCGGTACTGGTTGTAGATGGTACTATTCATTGTATGGCACTGGTCTTGGGACGGCACTAGTCGTAGATGGTACTGGTTATGGGTTGGAAAATGTCATAAGATAGCGCTGGTCGTCGATGTTACTGGTCATGTGTTGGTCCTGGTCATTTATATTACTGGTCATGGATGGTACTGGTCATGAGATGGTACTGGTGATAAGATTGCGCTGTTCATGAATTGATTCTGGTCGCAGATGGTACTGGTCAGAAGCTGGTACTGGTCATGGGATAGCACTGGTCGTGCGATAGTGCTGGTCGTGGGATGGTGCTGTTCGTTGATGTTACTGGTCATGGGAAGATACTAGTCATGGGTTCATACTAGTCGCAGATGGTACTGTTCTTGGAATGCTGCTGGTCGTGTATGGTACTGATCATGGGATAGTACTGGTCATGGGAGTGTGCTGAGAAAAGGAGGGTACTAGTCATGGGTACTAGTAATGGAATGGCACTGTTCAGGGATGGTACTGGTCATTGCTTGGCACTGTGCATGGATGGTACTGGTAATGGTATGGTGCTGGTCATGGGATGGTGCTTATCATTATATGGTACTGGTCATGGGTTGTAATGGTCGTGGAAGATACTGGTAAGAGGCTGGTACTGGTCGTGAATGGTATTGGTCATGGGATGGTTCTGATCATGGGAAGGAGCTGGGCCTGGATGGCACTGGTCATGGGATGATAATGGTCTTGTCAGGTGCTGGTCATGAGTTGGTGCTGTTTTTGGATGGTACAGTTCATCGGATGGTATTAATAATTGGTTGATACTGATCATGGTTAATACTGGTCATGGAATAGTACTGGTCATAGGATGCTGCTGGTCGTGGATGGTACTGGTCATGGATTGGTACTGGCCATGGGATAGTGCTGGTCGTGTATGGTACTGGTCAGGGGTCGGTTCTTGTAGATGGTACTGTTCATTGGGTGGTACTGGTCATAGGATGGTACTAATTGTGGATGGTACTAGTCATGGGTTGATACTTGTCATAAGATGGCGCTGATCGTCTATGGTACTAGTAATGGGATGGGACTGATCGTTTATATCAATGGTCCTGAATGATGCTTATCATGGGATGATACTGGTCCTGGGATGATTCTGGTCATGAGATGGTGTTGCTCGTAGATGGTACTGGTCATAGGTTTGAAAATGTCATAAGATTGCGCTGGTCGTCTTTGGTAATGGTCATGGGTTGATTTTGGTCGTTTATGTTTTTGGTCGTGGATGGTACTGGTCGTGGGATGTTGCTGCTCATGGGTTACTAATGGTCGTAGATGGTACTGGTCATAGGTTCATACTGGTCATGGGATGGTACTGATCATTTGATAGTACTGTTCATGATATGGTTCTGGTCGTGGATGTTACTGGTCAAGGGATGGTACTAGTCATGAGTTGATACTGGTCGTAGATGGTATTGTCCATGGGATAGTGCTGATCGTAGATGGTATTGGTCATAGGTTGGTTCTGGTCATGGGATGGTACTGGTCATGGGATAGCACTGGTCATGGGTGTTACGGGTCATTGGATGGTTTGGGCATGGGTTGATGCTGGTAGTAGATGGTACTGTTCATGGGATGGTGGTTTTCGTGGATGGTACTGGTCATGGTATGGTACTGGTCATAGCATGGAACTGGTCGTGGATGATACTAGTCATTGCTTGGCACTGGGCATGGATGGTACTGGTAATGAGATGGTACTGGTCATGGGATGGTGCTTATCATGAGATGGTAATGGTCATGGGCTGGTAATGGTCGTGGAAGATACTGGTAATGGGTTGGTACTGATCGTGGATAGTATCTGTCTTGGGATGGTTCTGATCATGGGATGGAGCTGTACCTGGATAGTACTGGTCATGGGGTGATAATGGTCGTGTAATGTACTGGTCATGAGTTGGTACTTTTTTTGGATGGTATTACTCATTGGTTGGTACTGGTCATAGGATGCTGCTAGGCATGTATGTTACAGGTCATGGACTGGTACTGGCCATGGGATAGTGCTGGTCGTGTGTGATACTGGTCAGGGGTCGGTACTGGTCGTAGATTATACTGTTCATGAGACGGTACCGGTCAGAGGATGGCTCTAGTCATGGATGGTGCTAGTCATGGGTTGGAGTGTACTTGTCATATGATGGCGCTGGTCGTCGATGGTACTGGTCATGGATTGGTACTGGTCGTATAGATTACTGGTCCCGGATGGCACTGTTCATGTGATGGTACTGGACGTGGGATGGTGCTGGTCGTGGATGGTGCTTGTCATGGGATGGTGTGGTCGATGATGGTACTGGTCATGGGATTGTACTGATGGTGAATCGTGCTGCTCATGTGTTTTTACTGATCGTGGATGATAATGGTCATAGGATGGTGCTGATCTTGGAGAGAATTGGTCTTGGGATGGTACGGGCTGTGGGTTGGTACTGGTCATGTATGGTACTGGTCATGGGATGGTATTTGTAATGGGATAGTGCTGGGCGATGATGGTACTGGTCGTGGGTTGGTGCTAGTCAAGGGAGGATGTTGGTCGTGTATGGTACTGGTTGTGGGATGGATTTAGTCGTAGATGGTACTGGTCATGGGTTGTTACTTGTGGTGTATGGTACTGGTCAAAGGATGGTACTGATCTTAGGATAGAGGTGATCGCGGATGGTATTGATCATGGGCTGGTAACGGTCGTGAAAAGTATTGGCCATGGGATAGTACTGGTCATGGGATGGTATTGGTGATGGGTTGGCATTGGTCTTGGTTGGTGCTAGTCATGGAAGGTACTAGCCATGGATTGATACTGGTTGTGGAAGGTACTGGTCATAGGATGGTGCTCGTCGTTGATGGTACTGAACCTGGGTCATGGGACGGTATTGATCATGGTTTGTCACTGGTCGTGCATTGTACTGGTCATGAGAAGGTACTGATCTTGGGATGGTGCTGATCTCGGATGGTACTGGTCATGGTTTGGTACTGGTTCTCGATGGCACTGGTCATAGGGTGATAATGGTCGTTTATGTTGCTAGTCGTGGAAGGTATTGGTCATGGGATGGTAATGGTTCTCGATGGCACTGGCCATAGGTTGATAATGGTCGTTTATGTTGCTGGTCGTGGAAGATACTGATCATGGGATAGTACTGGTCTTGGGATGGTGCTGGTCATGGGTTGTTATTGGTCGTATATGATACTGGCCATAGGTTGGTACTGGTCATGGGATGGTACTGGTCATACGATAGTGCTGGTCATGGGATGGTGCTGTTCGTTCATGTTACTGGTTATGGGATAGTACTGATCATGGGTTGACACTGTTCGTAGATGGTACTGGTCATGGGATGGTACTGGTCATGGGAGGGTGCTGATATAGAGATGGCACTGGTCATGATATGGTTCTGGTCATTGGTCATTGGTTAGCACTGGGCATGGATTGTACTGGTAATGGGATGGTACTAGTTATGGGATGGTGCTTGTCATCAGATGATTCTGGTAATGGGTTGGGAATGGTTGTGGAAGATTCTGGTCATGGGTTAGTACTGGTCGTGGATGGTATTGGTCATGAGATGGTACTGGTCCTGAGATGGTATTATGGGATGGCATTGGTCATGGGTTAGTACTTGTGTTGGATGGTACTGGTCATGGGATGGTATTTGTAATGGGATTGTGCTGGGCGATGATGGTACTGGTCGTAGGTTGGTACTAGTCAAGGAATGGTGCTGGTCGTGGGATGGTACTGGTAGTATGATGAGTCTGATCATGAAATGATGCTGGTAGTGGGATTGTGTTAGTATTAGGATGGTGCTGGTCGTGGGATGGTGCTGGTAGTATGATGAGTTTGATCATGAAATGATGCTGATAGTAGGATTGTGTTGGTCGTGGGTTGGTGTTGGTAGTGAAATTTTGCTGATCGTGGGATGGTGCTGGTAGTGGAAAGGTGCTGGTAGTGGAATGGTGCTAGCCGTAGGATGATGCAGATAGTGGGATGGTGCTCATACTGGGATGATGCTGGTGCTTGGATGATACTGGTCGTGGAATGGTGCTGGTAGTGGGATTGTTCTGGTAGGGGAATGGTGATAGTGGGATGGTGATAGTGGGATGATGCTGGTAGTGGTATGGTGCTGGTAGTGGGATGGTATTGATCTCGGGACGGTGCTGGCTGTCGGATGATACTGGTAGAGGGATAGAGCTGGTTGTGGGATGATGCTCGTTGTTGGATGGTGTTTGTAGCGGGGTAGTACTGGTAATGGGATGGTGCTGGTCGTGGAATGGCGCTGGTAGTGGGATAATGCTGATCTTCGGATGGTGCTAGTTGTCGGCTTATGCTAGTAGAGGGATAGTGCTGGTTGCGGGATCATGCCCGTCATGGGATGGTGCTGTTAATGAGATGGTGCTGGCAGTGGGATGTTACTGATCTTGGGATGATGTTGGTTGTGGGATGGTGCTGGTGTAGGATAGTGCTGGTAGTGGGATGATTCTGGTAGAGGTAAGGTTCTTGTCATGGGATGGTGCTGGTCGTGGTATGGTGCTGGTAGTGGAATGTTACTGATCTTGGGATGATGTTAGTTGTGGGATGGGTTTGGTGTGGGATAGTGCTAGTAGTGGGATGATTCTGGCAGAGCTATAGTATCTGTCATGGGATGGTACTGGTCATGGGATAATGCTGGCAGTGGGATTGTGCAGGCAGTGGGATGATGCTGGTCATTTTATGGTAGTAGTACTTTGATGGTGATGGTAGTAGGATGACGCTGGTAGTGGGATGGTGCTGGCAGTGGGATAGTGCTGATCGTTGGATGGTGCTGGCACTGGGATGGTGTTTTGTCGTGGGATAGTGTTGGTAGTGAGATGGTGCTGATCGTAGGATAGTGCCCGTAATAGAATGTTGCTGGTAGTGGGATGGTGCTGGTTGTGGGATGGTGCTGGTAGTGGGATGGTGCTGGTCTTACGATGGTGCTGGTCTTGGGATGGTATTGGTAGTGGGATGGTGTTGTTCTTACGATGGTGCTGGTCTTAGGATAATTTTGATCGTGGGAGAGTACTGGTCATGGCTTTGTGCTGGTCGTGAGATAGTGCTAGTTTTGGGATGGTGCTGGTAGTGGAAAGGTGCTGTCCTGCGACGATGCTTGTCGCGGAATGGTGCTGTTGGCGGAAAGGTGCTGGTAATGGGACGAGTCTAGTCGTGGAATGATGCTGATAGTGGGATGGTGCTGATCGTTGAATGGTGCTGGCACTGGGATGGTGTTGGTCGTGGGATGGTGTTGATAGTGGGATGGTGTTGGTCGTGGTATTGTGGTGGAAGTGGGATGTTTTTGGTATTGGGATTATGTTGGTAGAGGGATGATGCTGATAGTTGGATAGGGCTGATCGTGGGATAGTGCTGGTAGTGGGACGATGCTGCTGCCATTAGTGGGATGGTGCTGATAGTGGGATGTTGTTGATAGTGGGATGGTGCTGATAGTGGGATGGTGCTGATATTGGGGTGCTGATTATGGGATGGTGTTGATAGTGGGATGGTGCTGATCGAGAGATAATGTTGATAGCGGGATGGTGTTGATAGTGGGATGATGCTGATCGAGGGATGGTACTGATAGTGGAATGGTGTTGATAGTGGAATGGTGCTGATGGTAGGATGATGTTGATCGAGAGAGGTGCTGAGAGTGGGATGGTGTTGATAGTGGGATGGTGCTGATCAAGGGATGGTGCTGGTAGTGGGAGGTGCTGATAGTGGGATGATGCTGCTCGTTGGATGGTTCTGGTGGTATGATGGTGCTGGTACTTGGATAGTGCTGGAAGTGGCATGATGATAGTAGAATGGTGCTGGTAGTCTGATGGTGCTTGTAGTGGGATAATGCTGGTAGTGGGATAGTGCCGGTAGTGTGATGGTGCTGGTAGTGGGATGTTACTGATCATAGGATGGTGCTGGTTATGGGGTGGTACTGGTACTTGGATGATTGTGGTAGTGGTATGATGCTTGTCGTTGGATGGTGCTGGTAATGGGATTATGCTCATCATGGATTGGTGATGGTAGTGGGATGATGCTGGTCATGGCATGGAGCTGGGCGATGGATGGTGCTTGTAGTGGGATGTTGCTGATCATGGGATGGTGCTGTTTGCGGGATGGTGCTGATAGTGGGATCTTGTTGGTAGCGGGATGATGCTGGTCATGGGATGGTGCTGGTAGTGGGATGATGTTAGTGGTGGGATTGTGCTGGTACTGGGACAGTGCTGTTAGTGGGATGATGCTAGTAGTAGGATGGTGCTGGTCGTGGGATGGTGCTGGTAGTGGGATGGTGCTGGTAGTGGGATAATGCTGGTATGGTATGGTGCTAGTACTGGGACGGTGCTATTAGTGGGATGATGCTAGTAGTGGGCTGGTACTGGTGAAGGGATGGTACTGGTAGTGGGTTGGTGCTGGTACTGGGACGGTGCTGTTAGTGGGATGATGGTAGTAGTGGGATGATGGTGGTAGTGGGATGGTGCTGTTAGTGGGATGGTGCTGGTAGTGGGATGGTGCTGGTTATGGGATGGTGCTGGTAGTGGGACGGTGCTGGTAGTGGGATGGTGCTGGTAGTGATATAATGCTGGTAGTTGGATGGTGCTGGTAGTGGGATGGTGCTTGTAGTGGGATGGTGCTGGTAGTAGGATGATGTTAGTAAGATGGTGCTGGTAATGGGATGATGTTAGTGGGATGGTGCAGGTTGTGGGATATTACTCGTAGTGGGATGGTGCTGGTAGTGGGATGGTGCTGGTACTGGGACGGTGCTGTTAGTGGGATGATGCTAGTGGTGGGATGGTGCTGGAAGTGGGATGGTGCTGGTAGTGGGATGGTGCTGGTAGTGGGATAATGCTGGTAGTGGGATGGTGCTAGTACTGGAACGGTGCTGTTAGTGGGAGGATGCTAGTAGTGGGATGGTGGTGGTAATCGGATGGTACTGGTAGTGGGTTGGTGCTGGTACTGGGAGGGTGCTGTAAGTGTGATGATGCTAGTAGTGGGATCGTGATGGTATTGGGATGGTGTTGGTAGTGGGATGGTGCTGGTAGTGGGATGGTGCTAGTGCTGGGACAGTGCTGGCAGTGGGATGGTGCTGGTAGTGGGATGATGGTGGTAGTGGGATGATGCTGGTAGTGGGATGGTGCTGGTAGTGGGATGGTGCTGGTGCTGAGATGATGCTGTTAGTGGAATGGTGATAGTATGGGATGGTGCTGTTAGTGGAATGGTGCTGTTAGTAGGATGATGCTGGTAGTGGGATGATGCTGGTAGTGAGATGGTGCTGTTAGTGGGATGATGCTGGTAGTGGGATGATGTTGGTAGTGGGATGGTGCTGGTAGTGGGATGGTCCTGACACTGTGGCGGTGCTGTTAGTAGGATGGTGCTAGTAGTGGGATGATGCTACTGGTGGGATGATGCTGGTAGTGGGATGGTGCTGATAGTGGGATGAAGTTAGTTTGATGGTGCTGGTGGAAGGATGTTTCTAGTAGTGGGATGGTGCTGGCATTGTGATGTTACTGATCATGGAATGGTGCTAGTAATGGGATGGTGCTGGTAGTAGGATGATGCTGGTAGTGGGATGGTGCTGGAAGTGGGATGATGCTGTTAGTGGGATGATGATTGTGGTGGGATGATGCTGGTATGGAGACGGTGCTGGTAGCAGGATGGTGATGGCATTGGGATGATGCTGGTAGTGGGATGGTACTGGTGGTGGGATAGTGCTTGTAGTGGGATGGTGCTGGTAGTGAGATGATGTTAGTAATATAGTGCTGGTAGTGGGATGATGCTTGTAGTGGGATGGTGCTAGCATTGGGATGTTGCTGATCATGGGATGGTGCTAGTAGTGGGATGATGCTGGTAGTGGGATGATGCTGGTAGTGGGATGGTGCTGGTAGTGTGATGGTGCTGGTGTTAAGATGGTGCTGTTAGTGCAATGGTGCTACTATGGGATGTTGCTGTTAGTGGGATGGTGCTTGGTAGTGGGATGATGCTGGTTGTGGGATGATGCTGGTAGTGAGATGGTGCTGTTAGTTGGATGGTGCTGGTAATGGGATGATGGTGATAGTGGGATTATGCTGGTAGTGCGATGGTGCTGTTAGTTGGATGGTGCTGGTAATGGGATGATGATGATAGTGGGATTATGCTGGTAGTGAGATGGTACTGTTAGTGGGATGATGTTTGTAGTGGGATGATGCTGGTAGTGGGGTGGTGCTGGTAGTGGGATGGAGCTGGTAGTGGGATGGTGCTCTTACTGGGAAGGTGCTGTTAGTGGGATGATGATGGTGGTGGGATGGTGCTGGTACTGAGACGGTGCTGGTAGCAGGATGGTGCTGGTAGTGTGATGATGCTGGTAGTGGGATGGTACTGGTAGTGGGATGGTGCTGGTAGCAGGATGGTGCTGGTTGTGAGATGATGTTATTTGGATGGTGCTGGTAGTGGGATGATGCTAGTAATGGGATGGTGCTAGCATTGGGATGTTACTGATCATAGGATGGTGCTAGTAGTGGGATGATGCTTGTAGTGTGATGATGCTGGTAGTGGGATGGTGCTGTGAGTGGGATGGTGCTGGTGCTGAAATGGTGCTGTTAGTGGAATGGTGCTAGTATGAGATGGTGCTTTTAGTGGGATGGTACTTGGTAGTGGGATAATGCTGGTATTGGGATGATGCTGGTAGTGAGATGGTGCTGTTAGTGGGATGCTGCTGGTAGTGGGATGGTGCTGGTACTGGTGCGGTGCTATTAGTGGGATGATGCTATTAGTAGGATGATGCTAGTACTGGGATGACGCTAGAAATTGGATGGTGCTGGTAGTGGGATGGTGCTGGTAGTGGGATGATGCTAAAAGTAGGATGATGTCGGTAGTAGAATGGTGCTGATGCAGAGATGGTGCTGTTAGTGAGATGGTGCTGGTAGTGGGATGGTGCTGGTATTGGGACGGTGCTGTCAGCGGGATGATGCTAGTAGTGGGATGGTGCTGGCATTGAAATGTTACTGATCATGGGATGGAGCTAGTAGTCGGATGATGTTGTTAGTGGGATGATGCTTGTAGTGGGATGGTGCTGGTAGTGGGATGGTGCTAGTGCTGAGATGGTGCTGTTAGCGGAATTTTGGTAGTATGGGATGTTGCTGTTAGTGAGACGGTGCTATTATTAGGATGATGCTAGTAGTGGGATGGTGCTGGCACTTCGATGTTACTAATCATGGGATGGTACAAGTAGTGGGATGATGCTGGTAGTGGGATGATGCTGGTAGTGGGATGGTGCTGATTGTGGGATGGTGCTGGTGCTGAGATGATGATGTTAGTGGAATGGTGCTAGTATTGGATGGTGCTGTTAGTGGGATGGTGCTGTTAGTAAGACGATGTTAGTAGTATGATGATGCTGGTAGTGAGATGGTGTTGTTAGTGGGATGATGCTTGTAGTGGGATGATGTTGGTAGTGGGATGGTGCTGGTAGTGGGATGGTGCTGATACTGGGGCGGTGCTGTTAGTGGGATGGTTCTAGTAGTGGGATGATGCTAGTAGTGGGAAGATGCTAGAAGTGGGATGGTGCTTCTAGTGGGATGGTGTTCGTAGTGGGATGATGCTGGTAGTGAGATGGTGCTGGTAGTGGAATTGTGCTGGTGCTGAGATGGTGCTGTTAGTGGGTTGGTGCTAATAGTGGGATGGTGCTGATACTAGGGCGGTGCTGTTAGTGGGATTGTGCTAGTAGTGAGATGATGCTAGTAGTGTGATGATGCTAAGAGTGGGATGGTGATTGTAGTGGGACAATGCTGTTAGCGGGATGATGCTAGTAATGGGATGGTGCTGGCATTGGGATGCTATTGATAATGGGATGATGCTAATAGTGGGATAATGCTGTTAGTGGGATGATGCTGGTAGTGGGATGGTGTCGTTAGTGGGTTGATACTGTTAGTGGGATGATACTGTTAGTGGGATGGTGCTGGTAATGGGATGGTGCTGGTAGTGGGTTGATGCTGTTAGAGGGATGGTGCTAGCAGTGGAATGGTGTTGGTAGTGAGATGATGCTAGTAGTGGGATGGTGATGGCACTGGGATGGTGCTGGTAGTGGGATGGTGCTGCTAGTGGGTTGATGATGTTAATGGGATGGTGCTAGTAGTGGAATGGTGCTGGTAGTGAGATGATGCTAGTAGAGGGATGGTGATGGCAGTTGGATGTTGCTGGTAGTAGGATGATGCTAGCAGTGGGATGGTGATTGCAGTGGGATGGTGCTGGTAGTAGGATGATGCTAGTGGTGGGATGGTGATGGCAGTGAGATTGTGATAGTAATGGGATGATGCTAGTAGTGGGATGATGCTGGGAGTGGGATGATGCTGGTATTTGGATGTTGCTGGTAGTGGGATGATGCCAGTAGTGGGTGGTGCCGGTAGTGAGATGGTGCTGGTAGTGGAATGATGTTGGTATTGGGATGGTGCTGGTAGAGGGATGATGCTAGTAGGGGGATCATGCTAGTAGTGGGATGGTGCTGATAGTGGGATGGTGCTGATAGTGGGATTGTGCTTGTAGTGGGATTGTGCTGGAAGAGGGATGATGCTAGTAGTGGGATGATGCTGGTAGTGGGATGGTGCTAGTAATGAGATGGTTTTGGTAGTAGGATGATGCTGTTAGTGCGATGATACTAGTAGTGGGATGATGCTAGTAGTAGGATGATGATGGTAGTAGGATGGTGCTGGCGGTGGCATGATGCTGGTAGTGAGATGATGCTAGTAGTGGGATGATGCTGGTAGTGGGATTTTGCTAGTGCTGAGATGGTGCTGTTAGTGGAATGGTGCTAGTATGGGATGGTGCTGTTAGTGGGATGGTGCTGTTAGTAGGATTATGCTATTAGTGGGATGGTGCTGGCACTAGGATGTTACTGATAATGGGATGTTGCTAGTAGTGGGATGTTGCTGGTAGTGGGATGATGCTGGTAGTGGGATGGTGCTTGTAGTGGGATGGTGCTGGTGCTGAGATGATGCTGTTAGTGGAATGGTGTTAGTATTGGATGGTGCTGTTAGTAGGATGATGCTGGTAGTGGGATTATGCGGTAGTGAGATGGTGCTGTTAGTGGGATGATACTGGTAGTGGGATGATGTTGGTAGTGGGATGGTACTTGTAGTGGGATGGTGTTGATACTGGGGCGGTGCTGTTAGTGGGTTGGTGCTAGTAGTGGGATAATGCAAGTAGTGGGATGATGCTAGAAGTGGGATGGTGCTCGTTGTGGGATGGTGCTGGTAGTGGGATGATGTTGGTAGTGGGATGGTGCTGGTAGTGGAATTGTGATTGTGCTGAGATGGTGCTGTTAGTGGGTTGGTGCTATTAGTGGGATGATGCTGATATTGAGGCGGTGCTGTTAATGGGATGATGCTAGTAGTGAGATGATGCTAGTAGTGGGAGATGCTAGAAGTGGGATGGTGCTTGTAGTCGGATGGTGCTGGTAGTGGGATGATGCTGGTAGTGGGATGGTGCTTGTAGTGGAATTGTGCTGGTGCTGAGATGGTGCTGTTAGTGGGATGGTGCTAGTATGGGATGGTGCTGTTAGTGGGATGGTGCTGTTAGTAGGATGATGCTGGTAGTGGGATGATGCTGGCAGTGAGATGGTGCTGTTAGTGGGATGATGCTGGTAGTGGGATGATGTTGGTTGTGGGATTGTGCTGTTAGGGGTTTGGTGCTGATACTGGGGCGGTGCTGTTAGTGGGATGGTGCTAGTAGTGGGATGATGCTAGTAGTGGGATGATGCTAGAAGTGGGATGGTGCTTGTAGTGGGATCATGCTGGTAGTGGGATGATGCTGGTAGTGGGATGGTGCTGGTAGTGGGATGGTGCTGGTGCTGAGATGATGCTGTTAGTGGAATGGTTTTAGTATGGGATGGTGCTGTTAGTGGGATGGTGCTCTTAGTAGGATGATGCTGGTAGTGGGATGATGCTTCTAGTGAGATGGTGCTGTTAGTGGGATGATGCTGGTAGTGGGATGATGCAGGTAGTGGGATGGTGCTGTTAGTGAGTTGATGCTGGTAGTGGGATGTTGCTTGTAGTTGGATGGTGCTGGTAGTGGGACAGTGCTGTTAGCGGGGTGATGCTAGTAGTGGGATGGTGCTGGCATTGGGATGTTACTGATAATGGGATGGTGCTAGTGGTGGGATAATGCTGTTAGTGGGGTGATGCTTGTAGTGGGATGGTGCTGTTAGTGGGTTGATGTTGTTAGTGGGATGGTACTGTTAGTGGGATGGTGCTGGTAATGGGATGGTGCTGGTAGTGGGATGGTGTTTGTAGTGGGACGGTGCTGTTAGTGGGATGATGCAGGTAGTGGGATGGTGCTGTTAGTGGGTTGATGCTGTTAGTGAGCTGGTGCTAGTAGTGGAATGGTGCTGGTAGTGAAATGATGCTAGTTGTGCGATGGTCATGGCAGTGGGATGGTGCTGGTAGTGGGATGATGCTAGTAGTTGGATGGTGATGGCAGTGGGATGGTGCTGGTAGTGGGATGATGTTAGTAGTGGGATGGTGATAGCAGTGGGCTGGTGCTAGTAGTGGGATGATGCTAGTAGTGGGATGATGCTGGGAGAGGGATGATGCTGGTATTTGGATGGTTCTGGTACTGGGATGATTCTGGTAGTGGGTGGTGCTGGTAGTGGGATGGTGCTGGTAGTGGGATGATGCTGGTATTGGGCTGGTGCTGGTAGTGGGATGATGCTAGTAGTGGGATGATGCTAGTTGTCGGATGGTGCTGGTAGTGGGATGGTGCTTGTAGTGGGATGGTGCTGGTAGAGGGATGATGCTAGTAGTGGGATGATGCTGGTAGTGGGACGGTGCTAGTAGTGGGATGATGCTGGTAGATGGATGATGCTAGCAGTGGAATGATGATAGTAGTGGGATGATGATGGTAGTGGGATGGTACTGGTGGTGGGATGATGCTGGTAGTGAGATGATGCTCATAGTGGGATGATGCTGGTAGTGGGATGGTGCTGGTAGTGGGATGGTGCTGGTAGTGGGATGGTGCTGGTAGTGGGGTGGTGCTGGTTATGGGATGGTGCTGGTAGTGGGACGGTGCTAGTAGTGGGATGGTGCTGGTAGTGGGATGATGCTAGTAGTGGGATGATGATAGTAGTGGGATGATGATGGTAGTGGGATGGTGCTGGTGGTGGGATGATGCTGGTAGTGAGATGATGCTCGTAGTGGGATGATGCTGGTAGTGGGATGGTGCTGGTAGTGGGTTGGTGCTGGTAGTGGGATTTTGCTATTAGTGGGGTGGTGCTGGTTATGGGATGGTGCTTGTAGTGGGATGGTGCTGGTAGTGGGATGGTGCTGATAGTGGGATGGTGCTGGTAGTGGGATGTTACTGGTAGTGGGATGGTGCTGGTAGTGGGGCTGTGCTGGTTGTGGGATGGTGCTGGTAGTGGGATGGTGCTGGTAGTGGGGTTGTGCTTGTAGGGGATGGTGCTGGTAGTGGGGTGGTGCCGGTTGTGGGATGGTGCTGGTAGTGGGGTGGTGCTGGTTGTGGGATGGTGTTGGTAGTGAGCTGGCGCTGGTAATGGGGTGGTGCTGGTAGTGGGATGGTGCTGGTTGTGGGATGGTGCTGGTAGTGGGATGGTGCTGGTAGTGGGGTGGTGCTGGTTGTGGGATGGTGTTGGTAGTGAGATGGTGCTGGTAGTGGGGTGGTGCTGGTAGTGGGATGGTGCTGGTTGTGGGATGGTGCTGGTAGTGGGATGGTGCTGGTCATGGAATGTTGCTGATCGTGTGTGGTGCTGGTTGCAGGATGGTACCGGTTACTTGCGTTCCGCTAAGTTTTTACTGCATTTGGATCAAATGTTCTAAAAATAATTTCTGATGATAATTTTCTTTCCGATTCGTTCATGACGGCAAAAACAACACTGGGCTCTTGTAAATGTTTAGCGAAGCTGAAACAACTGTGGCAAGCGAGGACAGCTCTTAAGATTGTTCTGAGGTCCGATGATTGTAGTCAGTCGTAACGGTGAGTCTGAGACTGCTGAAGGAGCCGAGGGCCGCTGTGGTCGGTGACACCGGTTAATTAGGTAGGAGCTGTCGAGCGGCCACCCGCCTGCTTGCATTTCATGCTCTGGTTCCTCTTCACTCCACTCCACTGAATCTGACACACGACCAGAAGCTCTTCACTGCACTTCAGTGGATCTGACACACGACCAGAAGAACTCCATCCGGGTCCTCTGCATCTGACACACGACCAAAAGGTCTTTACTCTACTCCCTTACAGCTGACATAATACCAGAAGCTAGAAATTCTCATTTGCCACATCTCTGATACCTGAAATTGTTGAAAGACAACAGCAGTTTCCTAAAAATTTTAAATATGATAATCTTTTTTTTTATTCCTTTTACAATATATCTGAGGCGTGACAGAAGGCAGGCTTACCTGGCGAGATTCACTCACAATACTGACAGCGATTCTGAGTTTCTCACATTGTGGAAAATTCAGGTCAGTTGCAAAGGTTTATCAGAGTGGGAGATGGCAGTCATGGGCTGCCTCAGGATTTGAGAGCAACTCAGCCTACATCGCCCTATGACCTTACTGAGGCATTCACCAGATTCCAACAGGTACTCGTCTTGGCGACAGGATCCTGTGACCTAAGATTTTCATCCTCCCTGGTGACCCAGCTGCCTCTTTATCCTCTTCCTTATCCCTTCACCCTCAAGGGAGGGAGGGAGGGAGGGAGGGCGGGAGGGAAAGGGGGTTAATAGTGAAGGTGGCGGGTATAAAGATGGCCGCCCGGGAACGCCTGTCACCAGAGTCGTCACACACACGCACACAAACATGAATCTGGTGAGCCTCACTCTGGTGTCTGGTAGCGGGTGGCTGGGACACCGCAGCTGGTTTAGCTTAGTGTTTGGTAGTTGACGCACACAAGCAGGAGGCCACAGAGCTGCAGCTACCAGTACATTGCTTCTAGCGTCCACGACCCTCAGCGGAGGGTGTTACAGCATTTCTTCGTGGCGAGCAAGTTTTGATCATGTTCAGAGTAGTAGAGTAGATAACATACTAGTACGTATGGAGTATCTAAAAACTTTGAGGCAAATGTTTGATGCTGTTGAGTTAGTAAAGAACATGATCTGTCACTGTTGACTTAGTGTGAGAACATGACCAATCATTGTTGTGGTATTATAAAGAACAGGATCAACCATTATTGAGGTAGCATAACATGATCAGTGATTGTTCAGGTTGTATCAAGAACATTATCAATCATTGTTCAGGTAGTATTAGGAACATGATCCATCATTACTAAGGTAGTAGGAAGAATATAATCAATCATTCTTCAGGTAGTACTAGGAACATGATCAATCATTCTTCGGGTAGTATTAGGAACATGAACAATCATTCTTCAGGTAGCATGAGGAATATGGTGTTACTTTAGTATGAAATCATGGTCATTTCTCCTCGTTTGTCATTATTCTGCTGCGCCAAAATAAGGAAGATTTTTTTCAATTTTATAATGATATTGTTTTAGTTATAACCAATGGATGACAGGCTCTGATGCTCGGTATCTTCTTGTTCACAAAGTATATTTTTATCTCTACGTAATATTCTAAGATATAGTAATAACAGAAATAGAGATAGACTATGAGAATGACGTTAAAAAACATGTTTTAATGGAATGATGCAGATTAAGGTAAGAGGAATCATATTGAAGCATTCCTGTGTGACGAGCAAGTAACTTAAGGTTGCACAAATTTTTCTTTTGTAACTAAGATACAATCTCTAGTTATTATGTCGGAAGGCATTGTTGTGTCACAGTGCGCACTTCATGTGTTGCAGGATTTGATTATGTTGGAACGTAAATGTGTTGACAGGTTTATCTGTTCTGTTACAGGATGCAGGCATATTACAGGTTATGGTAGCTGCACTGGAAGTTGTGATAGTGTTGAATTCCGTGTAGCAGTAGGAGTGCTTGTGTTACAGGTGTCAGTAATTATGTTGTGTTGCAGGCAGTAGTAGTTTCTGTATAACAGGTTTCAGTAGTTGTGTTGTGTTGCAGGCAGTGGTAGTTTCTGTATAACAGGTTTCAGTA
>JAUUDZ010345994.1:0-15957 GCA_032361705.1 Panulirus versicolor | reverse complement strand
TGGTATTTGGTTCAAAATATTCAAATTGTAATCAATAGAATGAATGATACAGTAATTAGTATTTTTCATTTATTTTTTCTACACAGTTCTGTTTAGTAGGTTCTTATCTATGGCATGAATTAGTAACCTTTGCAAATGTAGGGATAGAGTAACCTGAGGACATTATATAGAATTAAGCAGGAGATTTTTTAAAAAAAGATGTAAAGAAGTGCTTTTGTAGTTTCAGGGTAGTAGATGAATGGAATAGAATGACTGAGAACTTCGGTAATGCTTACAGCATAGATATATAAGGAGTTGTATGAATGTTCAGTGGATGGGGCCCCAGAAGTGTGAAACCCCCTCTCCATACAATGCAAATAGTCAGTTACACACAAATACAACACACACACACACACACACACACACACACACACACACACACACAAACACACACACACACATATTAAAAAGAGCAGAGGTGGGATGAGTCATAAAGAGGAGATATGATCATGGAGGAACACACAAACCTCAACAATTTATGTGGTAATGTAGATAGGAAAATGAGGTTCAATGGCTAGGAACCAGGGCTTTGTGTGGCAAGAGCTTTTATGATATATACTGTGAAGGGGTAAAGACAAATATAGCTTCAAGTACCGAGTAATGGTAAGAGGGAGGAAAGAATGGTTGAATGAAGTATGTCAAAAAGCAAAGGAGCTTTCAGATGTGTGATGATAAAGATGTTTATAAACAGCACCCCAGCAAGCCAGAATTTGTAAATATAAGAGGGCATGGAATAAGCATAGCAGGGTAAGGAGGAGAAACAAAGAATCTTGTATAAAGAATATTGTTAACAAAGAAGAAAATCCAAAACTTTTCCTGAAATTCATTAGGAGTCAGTTGCCTGCTAAACAGCAGCTGCTTAGGCAGAGAGATTCAGTGGGAAGAATTATAGAGGACGCTGTAAGGATATAAGGATATGGTGTCTTCCACCACCACAAGCCTTCACCAGTGAAATGGGATGGGGAGGAGGTTTTAGAAATTAAGATACTTCAGAAAAGATAGTAATAGAACACTGAAAAGGTCCTGACCCATACAAGGCCCATTGCCCTGATGAAATGTCAAGAAATGTTCTGAAGGCATGCAGATATGCTAGATATACCACTTGAAATATTGTTCAAGATGTCACTGGAGAGAGGCAAATGTCGTACCTATTTATAAGGAACAAGAAAGGGAACAGGTATTTAACTACAGATTGATCTCTTTAACAAATGTGTTCTTTAAGGTTCTGAAAAGAATTCTTAGAAAAGCAAGTAGATGACTTTCTACAGAGAAGTTACCCAAGTGAGAGAGCATGGTAATAAGGAAAAGAGGTTATGCATAACAAACCTCTTGGATTTTTTGGAGAGAGTGAGTTAATTGTTTGACCAAAGGGAAGGCTGGATGGATTGTACATATCTGAATTGCCAGATGACATATGACACTGCCATACATGAGGCTGATAAAGAAGCTGGATCAGCATGCAGGACACTCCTTCAATGGGTTGAAGATTATCTCAGTAGGAGGGAGCAGAGGATGAATATTAGTAGGAGGGAGCAGAGGATGAATATTGGAGGAGCCTTCTCCAAATGGGTTGAGGTAAGAAGAAGAGTGCTGCATCATTCTGTTCTGGGATCATTACTCTTCTTGGTCTATGTAAATGACTTGCCTGAAGGGATGGACTCCAACTTGAGTTTGTTTGCAGATGATGCAAAGGCCATGATTAGATTGCACCTTCTTATAAAGAGACTTAAACAGTCTCCAAAGTTGTCCTGTTACTTTTTTTGATGAAATTCAACTCAAGCAATTGGTAAAGTAATGAAGATGGGACAAAATAAAATTAGGTCTCAGTTTGATTATTATGATGCAGGAAATAAGCTTTTGGATTGTGTTTGTGAGAAGGACTCTTGAGTTGACATTGTCCTTACCCTGTCACCAGTGTTCCACATTAGGAAAGTAGTTAAGTTAACAGACTTTGTGCTGGGAAATATCAATATAGCTTTCAATTACATGGAAAAGGAAATGTTTAATATATATGAGGCCAAAACTAGAATATGCTTCTCAGTTTTGGTCACTGCACCAAAAGAAGCACAAAGAACTAATAGAAAAGGTACAATGAAGTGCAGTAAAGGTTGCATTAGATTGTGAAAGCTAAGTTGCAGGGGGAGGCTAGAAGCTTTAAATTTGCTCACCAGGGAGAGTGAGTTGTGATCTGATCACAACCTTTAAAGTTTTTAAAACAGACTGACGATGTAGACAGTGAACATTTTTTTGAGAGATGTATTATAGAGCAACTAGATGACATAACATGAAGTTAAGCAAGAAACTTGTTGAAAACCTGTAAAAAAACACTATTTTAGTGTATGAGTGGTAGATGAATGGAATAAGATGACTGAGTACAAGGTGAATGCAATCTTCATACAGAAATTTTATGATAGTAGAAAACATTTAAGAGATAGGGCCCCATGAGTGTAAAACTCCCTCACTATACAACACAACGAGCTATTTACACAAACATGCACACACTCACACAAAACACACATGCACACACACAAAACACACATGCACACACTCACACAAAACACATGCGCACACACACATACACACACACACACACACACACACACACAAAACACTCGTGCACACACACATACACACACACACAAAAAAAGGAAGAAAGTGAAAGAAGGCCTCAATATGATTATTGTCTTGCAGGAAAAAGCTTCAGGTTTCTGTGTGTGAGGACATAGGAGTCATTATCATCCTTAACCTTTCATCAGGGTCCCACATTAAAAGAATAGTTAAGGAGACAATCTGTCTGCCGGCAAATATTAGAATAGCTTTCAAGTAGGCATTAGGAAATACTTAGCAAGCTGTTCATATCCTACACTAGAATATTCCGATATTTCATCATTGAATGTAAAGAAGTTCAAAGAGCTAATAGAGAAAGTACAGAGGAGGGCAACAAAATTGATACCAAAATTAAGAGGGTTAAGTTACAGGGAAAGGATAGAAGCTTAAATTTGCTCCCTGTGGAAGAGAAGAGTGAGGGGTAACCTGATCACAACCTTTAAAGTTTTTAGAACAGATCAATGAAGTAGACAGTGAACAGTTCTTTGAAAGATGAAGGGATAGATTAACCAGAGGACACAATTCAAAATTGATCAAGGAACTTGTTAAAAAAGATGAAAATTAGAATTTTTGTAGTGGAAAAGTGAAAATGACTGAAGACCTAGTTGATACATACAGCTTACATAAATGTAAAAAGTTTTATGATAGTAGAGAATGTTCAAGAGTGCAAAACAGCCTCTCCATACAGTGCCTATCCATAATCACACATATTAAAATCCTCAAGGAAGAGATGAGGGTGAAACGCCACCAGAGGACAGTGTTTGGAGATGTTACAGGAAGGTGTAGCAAAGCAGGACCATAAGTAAACACAGCCTGAGGAGGAGTTAAAGAAACTGAAGAATCAATTCAAGGATCATGAAGGGTGTCTTGAAATAGGAGAGGAAGTTGGAGATCTGAAATATTTAATAATTGAATATGAGTAAAAATTTAGGTTAATTGAGAGGATTTGGGAGGTTCATATTCAGAGGAATGAAGATGATTTCATGAAAAAGCAAATAAGGTCTGATAGGTTTTTTCTCTGTAAACATCTTAGAGGTTGTTAGATTAGAAGATGGGACTAAAGCACATACAGAATTTACTGACAATACTGGGAAGGAAGATGCAGGAATAGTTCTCGTGTTCAGATTGGATTCATTTCAATCCATGTTTAAGAGAGGGACAGTGGATTTCTCTGGGATTTAGACATTATGTTTTGAGTGAGCCAGTTTTCTAATTGCATGTAATGTTTCATATTCTTTTGATTGGGTAATTTCAGGGTTTTATGATGAAACTAATGTAAACTAGGGAAATAAAAAGCATAGTAAGGAGGAAGATTATTAGAAGCTGGATTTTTTCTTTTCATAATCAACTTAGCATAGGCAAAAACATGCCACTGCCACTGTAGATGAAAGGAAAATTGAGAGCTTGAGATAAAGAATATAGCACAAATTAAATTTGAGCCCAGTTTTGTGTGTATATATGGGCTGTTCTATCCAACTGTTCTAAATCTAGAATAGGCTAAGGCATTGCTCTAAGGTAGATGATGCCCCTCATATCTGTGTGCTGTAGGCTTCAATCTACACACAATTTCCCAACTCATGTTTAATTGTGCATGTATTATAGACTCTATTGCTTGACCATAGATGGCAACCCAAACAAAGGCCGAAGATTTGGAGCTGCTTTAAGGCAGATAGTTACACACCTTTTCCTGGGACATGCTGCCCATGAAACCCACTGCTTTACCCCCACCATCAATACCTAAGATTAATCTAATGAATATTGTGTTTTTCCTAAACTATTAATGTTTAACTCTTAATTCATATGAAAAAAATAATGGTTTGCTAGGTTTTTGTGTACCTAATCTTATAGAGAAAAATGTTCAGAATCTTTTTGCTAACATAAGATTGACCAGTTTAGTAGATTATTTTTTTCCTTAGCTAGAAATGATTAAGTGTCAGTGCTCAAGAAAAAATCATTGACTTTGTATTTTGCTATTTGTATTTTAGATTCTGTTGTTTTTTGCACTCTGTGAGGGTTAAGGTAGGAAGGATGTAGAAAGAGGGAAAAGGAAAGGAGGAGGAAAATCCAGAGCACCACTGTTTGAGGAAAGAAAGAGGTATCATAATGGTTAGACTTTTAGACTGTGTGTTGCTAGTCTTCATGTCAAAACTGTGGGAAGCAGCAGCAAGTCATGTGCTATGAGTCCAAGCCTTAGTGGCAGGGACATATACAGGCAGCTTTTGAGAGCAGTGGCCAAACTGATGCCAGTAGAACAGATAAACAGCAGTAACATCACAGTGTCGCAGAAAAGGATGGTTGAAGAGAGTTGATTGCAAAATTGTTTATTATGAGGAAGGCTTTTGATTTCACTCTGGCTAAGACTAGTGGAAGAACAGCCAAACATCCTGTGGCAAATGAGACCTCAATAGAAATGGAAGTTACTGCTTACAAGAAAAATTACTTTGGCATCCATACAAAACTCCAGTTTTGGGGAAGCGCATTGTATAATATGCAGTGTGTGGGGTTCTAAGATAGAGTAGAGGATATGGTTATACCCAGTTTGTTTATGTTACTGTTGGATGAATTGTAAATTTTTGAAAGGGTAGATAGTAATGTTTTCTTAATTGACTTTTAGTATGTCTGGATTTTACCTCTTAAGAGCTCTATATTTCTTGTGTAGGAGTTCTATGGATAATCTGTGTTGTTTTGTTTATCATCACGAGAAAATTATTTTTTTCGTTTTGGTCCTCAGTGTAGTTTTTTTTGTCTTGCTTGGTGCTCATAAAAAAAATGCACACTGCAGATGCTGATCAAACTTCCTCTTTTTATAGTAACATCATTGTTCTACTTGTCCATCAGAATTTTAAGGTTGTAATTGATGTGATTTGCAAGGGGAAAATATATTTTTAAAGAAGTACACACTAATAACATATTAATCAGAAAATTATTAATTCAAGATCCTCATGTGAGAATATGTTGATAGAAGAATAGTCTTAGCTGATATGTATATATATTTGAGTGGAAAATCATTAAGAATAATTTTGAACATTTGTATGATTTTGAAGCAGTCAGACTGAATAGTCATGATATTTCTTTAAGATTCATATGACTATGTTCTCATGACAAATGCTGTTACCAACAGGAGGTAATCATCAGGAAGCTAGTTGGTGAGAGACTAGGAATGAACATCAAGGGAGGTGTGCAGGGCTCTCCAGGAAACCCTCTTGATAAGTCTGATGAGGGTGTATTCATATCTAAAATAAACTCAAATGGTGCAGTTCACAGGGATGGTCGACTGAGGGTAAGTAGATACATACTTTTTGCATGACTGGAGCCTCAAACTTGAAAATAGTAAGTGAGGGAGAGAACACTGAAATACTTTTTACTGATAATGGTATAAGAAACATGATCATGGGTATGGTAGGGTAAGATTTCTGGGGAGTGCAAAGAAGTTATGGTGGAGAGAAGGACTTGGTAAAGTGGGAGGTGAAAAGAAAATTATATGTATCTAAAAGATGGAAAAGCTGGGAATGTTGTAGGTAGGGGAGTGAGATGATGAGAGTGGAGATGGCGTTGCAGTTGAGTGGATTTAGAAAATATGTTTGTAATAGCAAGATGGAAAGGTGGTTCAGTGCTTTGTGACTGGACAAAGGCATTTGGTTTCCAGTTGTGGAAAAGAAAAATAAGTTAAAGGGACTATGAAATTTAATGTGTAATGGATTTTCATGGTAGAGATGGTTAGGTGCACGGGTTGGATTTCCATGGCCACATTAAAAGTGTTGAACCTCTAGGCAAAGAATGAGGTAAATGTATGAAGGTAAGAGGCTATGTAGACTAGACTTGCTGTTGGTAGGTATTGGATGATAATGTATGTCACAGTTCATGACTTAGATAACATTTTAAGGTTAATAGGAAAAGGATTTTAGGGATTTTTTTCTTTGTGATATGTATGGAAGACTTGTGAATTCAGTTCTGTCTATCTGTCTATTTATGTATCTGATGCCTGTTTCCTCCTGGAACTTCCTGAAGGGGGTAGCCATGGAGTAAAGTCTATCTGATGCCTGTTTCCTCCAGGAACTTCCTGAAGGGGGTAACCATGGAGTAAAGTCTCCATAACTAATGAACTCTAGTGCTGCTCCTTAGCCTTTAATGCTTTGCCCTTAACGGACCACTGGCAGAGGGCAACACTTGTGCAGTGTTTGCAGAGGCTTCAATTTAATGTTACTGACTACTTCTACCTAATGTTCCAGCCTACTACTTCTACCTAATGCTCTAACGATCATGCCTAATGTTCCAACCTTCTCCTTCTACCTGATGCTCCTGCTTATGTGTTCCTACCTACTATCAATTGCTCCTACCATTTTGCCAAAAGGCAGGGCTAGCACATAGTACTCTCCACAGGAAAATATAGTTATGAAGTATGAACTGTGTGAGTTAAGTGTTGTCAAGGAGAGATTGTAAGTTTGTGGAGAGAATGCTAGTTGTCCATGTGTAGGTAAGGCAGAAAGAAAAGATAGCTACCTGGGACCAGAGGAGTACAGTGTGACAATCACTGAAGTCCTGGCTCAATATGCAGCCTTCACTAACCCACCTGATACCTAAGTGGGTAGCACTGGTAATATATCTCCTTGTTTGCAGGCTGCCTACCAGTTACTACTACTGTTAAGAGGTCTTCTAATGAAAGTAGAGCTTGCATGAGAATTAATGGTATTATGAGTGAGGGGTGTGGAGTAAATGTGCAAGTGCATCAGGACTGCATAATGTAAAAATTGGCATTATTTGAATTTAGATTAAGGTGTGGATGATTATGGTGTATGATATAATGGAACAAAATAGAAACTAGTCATTATCTAGATATGATGCTGTTTTGTTAGCAGAATCAGAGAAGGAAATTGGTAAAATGATAGGTTACTTTGATGATATGTGAAGGAGATGTTAGAAATATATGTGAATAGGGGCAAGTCTATTTTTGAAGACAACCAGTTTCAGTGTAACAAGATGTTTAAATGGAGAAATTTAGAAGATGTTAATAGGTTTATGTCCTTAAGAGTGGTGATCAGTAAGGATCATAGTGAGAAAGTTGAAGTTGAGAGTAGAATCCTGCAAGTGAAAAGAGATGGAGATGAACCTGTATCTCTAGTAAATGCGAAAAGTTTGTGTATACCTTTTGCATAAAGCTGGTATGATTAAGTGCTTATGTTAACTCAGATAGATAGATAAAAAACTTTAATCTCAAGTTCTTATAGGAGAGAAATAAGATTAGTAAGATGGACATCTTCAGTGATGCTAAAATATGGGGAATTAGTAAAGATTGAAGATATGGGGAAATGATTAGAAATATACATTGACATTACTTAATAAGATTATATGGCTATGTGGGATATAGGACAAATGATGGATGTATGACAAAAACTTACAATAGTATGTAGATGTCTAGAGTTTCAAGGAAAGAAAGTAGACTACAAAACAAATAGACAGATGTAGGGAATAAAATGTTCAGGGCTCGAGTTATTTTAGATGAGAATGCTAGAAGAATAATTTTTTTTTGTGTGTATAATGGAGGCATTTTGTTTATGAGGGTGAAGTTGTGAAATTGACACATTAACCATATTCATCAAATCAACCTTTAATGCAAGGTTAGAAATTAGGCTCTTATATTGGTGTGAAAGCTGTTGTTCACTTTAGAACTTAACAATAAGTAGAGGATATGTGTAAGTGAACTCACATGCCAGATGCACATAATCTATATCATAGAAATGATAATGGTAGGGAAGGGATTTTAGAACAGAATAGTTTGTGAACCATAAGAACTGTGAATAAAGCTTTTATCAAAACAGAAAAATTCCTACATGTTATTCGTAGCCTCTAAGAGTTAGTTAAAACCAGAATAATAGAATCTATAAGTGGAGTTACACTCACATGACAGTGGTCTTGAATGCATAAGTTATTGATACCTCATTTAAGTGTCTTCAGTATCTACACATAGATATACTTTTAATGTTCATGATTTTTGATGAATGTGAATGTATTTCATTGGCACTGAAGTTCTGAAATAACTGCTAAACACTGTTGACTTTGACTTTTGGATAAATCATATATCATATGTTTGTCATTAACTGTATTGATGCTACACATATCTCAATAACCTAAAAACAATTATTTGAAAAACAGGTTGGACAGAGAGTGTTAGAAGTCAATGAAAACTCTTTGTTGGGGATCACTCACGAGGAAGCTGTAAATATTATGCGTTCTGCGGGTTCCACCATTAGACTTGTTGTTTGTGATGGATATGACTATCATATGGTAAGTGCTCTGGTAATGATATTCATTTTATGTTACTCCTTTTGCCTTTTTAGACTTAATGTCTTGTCATATATGTTTTGGTTGTCAGCTTTGTTTAAGTTCCACTTACCTTCTTTATGATAAAGCATGGCTTGTGAGATTCATGTCTAGTTTTGCACCTAGAAATATTTAAGTGTATTTTTGAAATTCCAGTGATCAGCCGTATATCCTCTTTGTGTGAATGAGAATGGGGGATGGCTAATGGAATCTGTGTGAATGAGAATGGGGGATGGCTAATGGAATCGATTTGGTTTTGAGTACATGCTGCTGCATCAACCATCATGTTTATATGTTTAGACTGAACTGTTAAATGGTGGGAGTCTTCATATGAAGACTTGCACTGTGGGTCATGATATGAGCACTGGTTTTACGGTATTATTTTGAATAGCCCATCAATATTTTGACATTTGTCTGGCTGCTGAATGTTGTCGGTCATTATAGATGATTATTACAGAGGGTACCACTCTCTGGAAGTAATTTAGAAGGGTGAATATGTATGTAAATTGATGTACATATTATCCCTGGATGGAGGAGAGAGTACTACCCTCATATCCTCTTTTATATAATAGTTGACTAAAGGGGTTGAAGTGGGGGGTCAGAATTCTTCCTTCCTTGCAATCCAGTTTCTAAAAGTGGGAATAGAGGAAGGAAGCTTCTCATAGGTTTAGACTGGGGTGTGTGAACATATGTGGATCTAACCAGAATGAAAAGGAGAGAGATGGTCTTGCTTGGAATGAAATTAAGTTCTGGGGGAAGGAATTGTTTGAGAATGTTCTGGGGTTAAAGCCTGATATTTAGTGTGAGGGCAAAAGACTGTGGCACCTCTGCAGAAGGAGTTATGGAAATGTGTTAAAGAGTGTAAGGGAATTCCAGATTGATGCTAGTCAGAATGAAAGTGAATATAAGTATACATGGGTGGGTAGGATTAATGGATAATGGGCATTATTGGATTATGTGGTAATTGAAAGGCATACAAAGAAGAGACGGTTGGATGTGAGGGTGCTGAGAGGGGTAGTTAGTAGGATGTCTGATCACTTCTAGGTGGAGGCACATGTAAAAGTTTGTTTTAGCTCTAGGAAAGGAGGAAATGACATGGTTGAGAAGAGGTGAGATAAGTCAGTTGCTGTTTGTGGTTGACAGCCCCAGTTGCATGGAAGTGAGGAACTGCAGTCTGAGTTTGGAAGACCCTGTGAAAGGAGTATGTAGAGACTTCATATGTAAAAAAAAGTCAGGTAATGAGGTTTAGCAGAAGGTAGAAAGAGGATGGTTAAGTGTAACTTTGAATGAAGAGTGAACTAAAAGAAGTGGTGTTTTAGAAACCTGAGGGTGGACTTAGAAGATGTAACTACGGGATCTATAAAGAAGATGGGTAAGAACAAAGGTTTGAGTGCACTCTTGAAGCAGTTGTGGAAATGTATGAAAAAGTGTAAGGAAGTAAGCTCCAGACTAATGTGGGTAGAATTTAAATTGGATTGCAAGAGATGTGTGATTATTAGCGCTTATGCACCTGGCTATGAGAAGAACGATCATTAAAGGCAAGTGTTTTGGGAGCAGCTGAGTGAGTGTTTTAGCTGTTTTGATGCAAAAGAATAGGTATTTTTGATGTGTAATTTAAAAGCAAAAGTAAGTAATGTGGCAGTTGAGAGTACATATAATTGGGGGCATGGAATTTTCAGTAATATGAACAGAAATGCTAAATAGCTTGTGGGTTTGTGTGCTGAAAAAGGGCTGATGATTGGGAATACCTGATTTAAAAAGAGGGACATGTACAAGTATAGATAACTAAATGATTAATAGATAAATGAATAATGGTTTATTAGATGTAGGCAGCCATTTGGCTAAAAATACATAGTTGAGGTAATACAGGTGTTAATGAACTAGAAGGCTATGATAGTTACTTATTAACTAATCATACAAGAGCTTAAGATTAGGGTGAGCTAGATATTTCCACACTTTGGATATGCATATGGGTGAGATACATTTACATAGCCAGGGTGGCAGATAAACAGGGATGTTTACAGAGTCAGTGTTATGTTTTATATGTTATGAGCATGATTGCACATTAAGTGATGAGTAGTTCCAGTAATACAGTAACTAACATATCACATAGCTTAACTAAAAGAAAACTGAGCTGTTCAATGCATAATTATGCACTTGTTCATAGATTGTTTATGAAGTTCACATTGGTAGGTATATGAGTGTTCTTATATCTGTCTGTATGAGCTCTGATTAGAACTAGTCAGTTGTGGTGATGAACAGTGGTCCTCGGTGGGGGGGAGGAAGTCTCTGACTGGGATGTATCAGCAGTTTATTGCCAAACTGCCATATGAGCTGCCTTTGTTGGTTGGAGACAGTGGACAGGATTAGTGAGATGAGGGCCTCTAGGTAGTATGTGTAAGAAGGGCCCAGGATGATTCTGCATGCCCTTTTCTGCCCTCTTTCTAAGTGGTCTCTCTGCATGGCTATTAATGAGGAGGATCAAGTTGGGGAGGCGTAGGTGAGCTTAGGTAGAATGAAGATAGTATAGACCAAGGGTAGGCAACCTACGGTCCGCAGGCCAAATCCAGCCTGCTTAGGGATTTTGACCAGCCTAGGAGCAAATATTGGGATACTGTGCTTATCTGGCCCATGACTGATTTTTCTGTATTGTGAGTGTTTCAATCGACCGCACTGTGTATCATGCATGGCATCTTGTTACACTGGCTTTAGGTCTCTTTTGTTCCAAACCAAGCACCAAAAGTGACAGAAACACCGGTGTATATACAAATGAAAGGAAGGTGGACTACCTTATTAATATGTATTAGAAATTAGATACTCTCCATGTGTGCACAGGTTTCAGGTGGAATCATCTAAATTTGTAAACAAAAATGGCGTTACTTTGTTTTAACAAGAGATCCATGCTTGAAGAGCAAAATATAATTCTTTCTAGTATGGTATGTAATCTGTCACCTCTTTTATGATTTGATACAGTGGATACGCAGATGATTTGCAAGGAATATTTTGGACTAATCACCCCTTTTCTACATCTGCCGTGGAGTGATGCTCCCTTAGATTTGGTGGTTAAAAGGCATGCTAAGGTGACAATTTACATGTCATGTAACTTCTCAACCTCTTGCAACAACACAATATGACGTGAACTAGATATTCGTATGTTGCAAATGTGACAAAAATAACATTTCTGATTTTACGAGGAGCATGAGTAAAAGAAATCAGACAGAAATATATGACCAGTACCAGTTTCATTTGTACAACAGTCATCTTCAGCATAATTCATATCTGAAGATATACTGAATTTAAAGCATCACATGGCAGTAAAAAAACAGCATGTTTCCAAACAAAAGAGGTGTTAAAGTAAGAATTTTACAGTTGGTGAGAACAATGGCGGCAGATAAAAAGCATAGAAACAGCATTATACATCAGACTGAAAGGGTTAGATTTACATGAGAAGGTTGTTTGTTAAGAGACGGTTTTTCTTTATCAATATGAATAGCTTCTTTATTATCAAAAGTTGATATGAAGATGGGGTGAAGTCCAGAGTTGTGAGACAATCCTCCTAACAAGTGTTCTTACACAATTCTGAACTCTGAAGCTGTTTGAAAACATGAGAGTTCCTATCTGTTGACAAATGCTCTCAAAGATGTGTTGCAATGTCGACAGGTTTCACTGTCATAACAGGCACTACAGCCTGTACAGGAAAACTTGTAAACAACATGTGAATGGAGTTTTTTCGGGATGGGATCCTTCATGCTAAACATTCGGGATAGGATCCTTCATGCTAAACACATTACATGGGCTACAATGCTTGTTGAATAACTCGTGTTTCAAAATAAAATTGAAGAAAAAATTCCAATGGCAATGATTGTAATGATTGCAAAACACAGGAAGATAGATAGTGAGTGCAGAAATTTCCAAGACACTTGGAAACTAAATTACTTCTTCATCAAGCATGTTGGGAAACCATTTTGTCTTATTTGCCTCGAAAATTTTGCTGTAAAGAGGTGGCAAATATCAGGCAACATTTTGAGACCAGCTATAGTGGAAATTTTAGCAAGCTTACTGGGCAAGCAAGGAAAGTTGAGCGAGTGAAGGCTAGTTTTGAGAGAACAAATGTCATTTTTTGCCAAGAAAATCTATGAAAATGAAAGAAATACTCATGCCAGCTATGAAGTTGCAGAATGTATTGCAGAAAAGATGAAGCTTTTTACTGATGGAGAGTTTGTCAAAGAATGTTTACTGGCAGTAGTGGATATTGTTTGTCCTGAAAAGAGATCTTTATTTGTATTTATCATCCTGTCTGGAAGAATGATCTCATGACAAGTTCAAGAAATGTCAGCAGATGTTAAAAGTTGTTTAAGGGATGTCTGTAATGAATTACAATTATTTTCAATTATGCTTGATGAGAGCACAGACTTGAGAGACACTGCTCAACTTGCAGTGTTTGTGCGAGGAGTGACCCCAACTTTTCAAATTTTTAAAGAGTTTATTCAATTAATTCCTTTGAAGGACACAGTTACTGGAGCAGACATTTTTGAATCTTTGTTGAAAATGATGTCAGACATGCAATGATGTGTCGAAGTTAATTTGCATCACAACCGATGGGGCTCCAGCAGTGGTGTGGAAAGAAAAAAAGAATCATTGCATTGCTTCAAGGACAAATGGAAAAATTTGGAATTGCCCCAGAAACTGGTCAAAATTCATTGCATTATGCATCAAGAGGCATAATGTGCCAAGTCTTTGAAATTAAGGGATGTTATGGACATTGTTGTTTAGGTAGTGAATCGTATCCTATCTGTGGATTGAATCTTTGCCAGTTTCAGTAGTTTTTGTTGGATACAGGGGCAGAATACGGGGACCTGGCTTATTTCTCCAATGTACGCTGGCTTAGCTTCTTGTCAATGCTGGAAAGAGTACTTGCATTGCACGAGCAAAAATGAGGATGCTTCACATTTTCGTAATCCTAACTGGCTTGCAACATTGGCATTTCTTGTGGACATTACAACTCATTTAAAAAAAAATTGAATTTACAACTTCAAGGAGAAAATCAGCAGATACATGAGATGTATGGTCATATTTTTGCCTTTGAAAGAAAACTGCAATTGTGGGAATACCAGCTCCAAAAAGGAAATTGTGCACATTTTCCCACTTTTCAAAAAAATAAAGCACAAGATCCAGGGATTTTTGTGAATATTGTCCAAGAATTGAGAAAAGAGTTTTCATCTTGTTTTGCTGATTTCCGCTTGCATACAAATGAGTTCAAGCTGTTTGCTACTCCATTAGGTGTGGAAGTGGACACAGCATCAGAAATTTTTCAAATGGCATTGATTGAGATGCAGTGTAACGACATATTGATATCAAAATTTCATTCTGAAGATGTGTCTGTGCTTGACTTCTATAGAAACATATTCATCCACGTGGGAAGTATCCTAACTTAGTGGACCATACAAAAAAGATGGCTTCATTGTTTGGCAGCTCTTATCTGTGTGAACAATTATTTTAAAAAATGAAACACATCAAGAACCGTTTGAGAACAAGGTTGACTGATGCCCAGCTGGACAGTGTCTTGATTTTGGCATCAAGTCTAACACTTAGTATTGAGAAGCTTTCAAGCAACAAACAACATCAAGTTTCACATTGATTCATGGACTGTTTGCTTTAGAATTAGTAGATTTTTTTATTACACTTAATTTACCACCATTCAATCCATAATTTCCATACGTTTTTATTTTGAAGATTCTATGTGTCTTTAATAGGTTCAGAAGATGCCTAGATTGAAATGAATAGCAACTAGATTGAGTTCTTTGATAACTAATTGGCATCCTTGGTTAAGCACAAATGATTTTCTAGCATGCATTATTCATTGATTTGAGGCAAAATTTAATTATATGTATTTAATTGGATAATTCCCAGATTTCAAGCTTCTAAAAGAAATATGGCAATTATCTGGCCCACTGTCCACCCATTAATACAGAATCCGTCCTGCAGAGGCAAAAAGGTTGCCGATCCCTGGTATAGACACTTGTGAGCTCTGTTGTTGGGATGCCTATTGGTTTCATTTGCCCGAGAAGGTACAGGTCGTATGAAGAAGATTTGGTGTTGGTGGTGACTCTTCCAGCTTAAACTGTTGTCTTTTGTGACACTAAGAAGTTTGGAGTCTCTGACTACTAAGGGGATGTTAGGGGCTTAGTGTGATGTTAGGTGACAGGATGTTGTCAGTGTATACATATGTGAGTTGGAAAGATGGTAAATGGGCTTTATTGGATTACATACTAATTGATAGATGTTTAAAACAGATTTTTAGATGCAAATGTGCTGAGAAGAGCAGATAGTGGGATGTTTGATCATTACCGTGTGGAGCAAAGATGAAGATTTGCAGAGGTTTTCAAAAAACAAAGTAAAGGAGTGTGGGTATGGAATGGCAGGTAATTAGAGAGGCAGTGCTGGCATATGTGAGAAGTGTGTGTGGCATGTGTAAAATGAGAGATGGGCAGATTAGAAAGAGGGTAGTAAGTGGTTGGATGATGAAGTAAAGTTCATATTGAAAGAGAAAAGAGAATTATATGGGTGGTACTGACAGGGAACAAGATCAAATGATTGGGAGATGTATTAGAGAAAGCAGCAGGAAGTCTAAAGGAATGTGCAGGGGCAAAAGAGGACAAATGAGAATTAGGGTGAGCAAGTGTCAGTAAGCTTCAAGGAGAATAAGTTATTTTGGAAGGAGATTGATAGTGTGTGAGAAACCAGAGAACATATGGGAACATATTACACCTATACATTATTTATGCCTCCTTAGTTACAATGACCAGTTGCAACTTGTTTCCTTTGAAATATGCCTTCTAACTTTTACCACATTTAATCTTTGAGTTTCTGATATCTTCCAGTATCACAACAGCCTTGAAAGGACCCAGTGGTATGGTGCTTTTTGAATTCCTTTGTATCTGTGAAGGTGGCTAATAGGAAAGTGGGAACAGGTAATGATGAAGTGAGGAGGAG
>JAUUDZ010345883.1:0-10950 GCA_032361705.1 Panulirus versicolor | reverse complement strand
AATATTACCGCATTGATATTTGACGTTTAAGACAAAGGACTTCTAATTTACAACAAATTGCATTGTTTTATGTTAGTAGTTCAAAGTGGTATTGCTTTGAACCATAAAAAACATATTATTTCAATTTGCTAAGAGGAGGAGACTGAAGAAAAATTTCAGAAACATGGAGTTAAGATGCAGAATTAAGAGACATGCCCAGGACTTTCATCACTGAGAAAGACTTTTTGTCTTATTGCAATCTCCCGCATTAGGAAGGTAGCGCCAGGAACAGATGAAGAAAGGCTGCATTCGCTCACATCCATTCCCTAGCTGTCATATGTAATGCACTGAAAACAATGCTACTTATCTAAACCAGGCCCCACAGACCTTTCCAGAATTTACCTCAAATGCCCTGGTTCAGTCCACTGACACCACTCTGACCCCAGGATACAGCATCATTTCAACTAAATCTATCCCGTGCACACCTTTCACCCTCCTGCATATTCAGGCCCCAATTGCCCCATTCTCCTATTTCCTCCACTTCTAACACATATCCTATTACTAAACCTTTCTTCACTCATTCTCTCCATATGCCTGCACCACTTTAACACACCCTCATCAGCTCTCTCAACCACACTCTTTATATTAAAACACTTATCTCTTACCTATTCATTACTTTTTAATCAAACCAACTCACACCACCTACTGTCCTCTAACATTTTATTTCCAACAAATCCATCCCCCTCTCCAGGGCTTTATCTATAACCCATGCCTCAAATCCACATAATATTGTTGGGACTACTACTCCTTCAAACATACCCTTTTTTGCCCCCCAGATAACATTTTTCTCTTTCCACATTTTCCCCCTCCCCCACCCTATGACTCACTTCCATTTCCATGGTTCCAATTGCTGCCATGTCCACTCCCTGATAACTAAAAATTTCACTTCCTCCATTTTTTTCCATTAAAAAGTCACACCCCCAACTAAACTGTTTTTCAACCCTGCTAAATCTAATGACCTTGCTTTTAGTCACATTCGCTCTCAACTTTCCCCTTTCACTTAAACTCAAGTCACCAACTTATGCAATTTCTCATTCAATTCTGCCACCAGTGCTGTGTATCATCAACAAACAAAAAGTAATTATATTGCAACTAAAAAGTCATCTTTGCTGAGGATGTATCATCTTCAATGGACAAAAAGAAGTAGAATTTCCTTGAGGAAGACCTTGCTCGAAGAGGTAAATTTTCAGGAGTTGGATAAAAGTTTACTAACGAAAAAAAAAAGTTTACCATAAAGCCAAAAAAATTCTGTGACCATAAGAGAGGAAAGACTGGAAAAGAACAAACCTTTATCTCCTCTGAAGTTAAATTTTGTCCTTTGTACCACTGTTCACATTCATGACACTGCCAGCCTTCCAACTGTTTCCGAGCTGCCTTTTTCCTCACAACTTCTCCACAGTGTGCATAGTTGGGCTCTGTCTTTACAACCGGAATGATATCAAAGCTGTAAAATGAAAATAATCTGTAATTACATATAATTAGAAGTTCTTCATAGCAACAATACCTATCACTTAAAATCCTTGTCTTGATTTATGCTTAATCTTCACATAATTTTTGTCATTACTAAACAAGCCTACACCTTCAGCCCTACTCTTAATTAAAACTTTCCCTCATACAAAAAAATTACAATCAATTTGAAAAAAGAGTTCTCTTAAGGTTAAACCAATTCTTTTCTTCCCATAAACATCTTTTAAGACATGCTTAGCATGTTGCCTGGGTTAGGTAGCCAAATCCCTGTATCAAAGAATTCATCCACAGCAGACACAGTTCTTATTCTACCTATAAACTGCAATGAGTTGTTAATCTTCTCAACCAGAATCTCAAGTACCTCATGGCTAACAATCTAGCCAATGATCAAAGAGGACTCCTAACTCAAAATATGAAGTCCTACCAACAAATGTTATCCCTGGGGATTGGGGAGAAAGAATGCTTCCCACATATTCCCCACATGTTGTAAAAGGCAACTAAAAGGGGAGGGAGCGGGAGGCCGGAAATTCTCCCCTCCAGTTTTTATTTTTCCAAAAGAAGGAACAGAGAAGGGGGCCAAGTAAGGTTTATCCAGCTTAGGCACAGTCCTCTGTTCTTAACGCTACCTCGCTAAGGTGGGAAATGGCAATTATGCATGAAAAAAATATAAACACAAGGCATTAATGGGATGGCCTTGATTAGAGCCTAAGCTGCCTGTCAGGTGGCGTCTACGTTAACATACATAAAAAATCATTTCATGGTGCTGAAGGTGTGATTTTGGCTGCTTTGTTCATTACATCAGTAGTAAGAGGAGTATGTATGATAAGTGATGAAGAGGAGGCACTTAAACGATTTGATGCACAGAGAGGATGATTTACAAGGGTATACATCAGAAGTGGAGGAATAAGAAAAAGGGATAAACTATGGAGTGGTGGAAGGATGGTGTGAAAGAGGTCTCAAGTATTCAGGGTCTGAACATGGAGAAGTGTATGAGATCAAAATGGAACAGAGTTTCATAGAGGGTGACATGCTGTCAGTGGGCTAAACAAGATCATATGAAGTGGGCAAGGGAAACCATGGGAAGGTCTCTGGAGCCTGGTTTTGGATAGGGTGCACTAGTTTCTGTGCATCAAGAATAACAACTTCAGAGTGGACGTAAATTAATCAGGCTGCTCTTTGTTCCTAGGCCTATTTTGCTACTGTGGGAAATGGCAAACAAGTACAAAAAACACAAACTCATGAAACTACACACTGTACATCACATATCCATTCATCACTCATTTTACACCTGGGACACCATAACTACTGATATTTATATAATTTCCATTCTGTCTTCCACCAATCCAATCATCAAAATCTAAAATTTTTCATTTCATACATGTTCATCATTTCCAGCATAAGCAAAAAGTACCATAAATAGATTAAGAAATGGCCTCATTAGGTTACATCCACGTTCTAGCTCTTAAGCATAATGTACAAGTGTTAACACAAACACTTAATTCAACATACTGCAAGACCACTTATGCCCAAGATGCTACTTCCACAGAACACTTAATTGTTCTATGCTTAACCCAGAAACACATAAACTTGAACATCACCACACTTCTTGACCTCTGGCCCTGCCCAGTTGACATACAGTGCAAGCGCCCCATAGAAGGGGATCCTGGGGCAGAAAGGTAAGGTACATACATACATAAACAGACTGATCACTGATCAGATATAAAAAGTATTAGCATAGTTACCTATCAGCAAAGACTTCCTTTTTTTTCTTCTTTTGCACCATTTTTCCTTGTGCAGAGGTGTTTTTTTTGGACACAATCTGTTCTTTATCTTTCTGTGACTGACTGACTTGGTCTAATAGTTGTTCTAAGTTCAGAACTTCATTCTCATCTTCTGTTTTCATTTCCCCTTCCCTCTTTAATTTCTTCTTCTTCACTGGACTGCATGGACTCTGTTTCTGTAGCTTCCTTTTACTTGGGCTCATCTTACAATTCCCTGGACTAAGTTTAGGAATCTTTATGGGGCTGTCTTCCATTGTTTTCATCTTTTCTTTATTAGGGCTACAAACTGCAGTTTTTGAAGCTACACGTACTCCTTGAGAAACCAAGGGCTTGGTTATCTCAGAGCTAGGTGAACGACTAGTATTATTTACTAATCCACCAGCATTCTGAAATTCAGAAAGACTTCAAGCATTAAGATATGTATCAAATATAAAGAACACATTATGATAGCTACAGAATCTTGATTAGCACTTTTTTATTATTTTTACAAAAATAATTTTACAATATTAGGGCGACTAAAAATAGTTTAAAATAAGAAATGAACCTCGAACATGAATGCAGGTCTCTAATGAGGTGCACAACATTACTGTGCTCCCTTTCATGAAAAATATCAAGAAATGGACACAATTTCAAAGATTAATCACAAAAGTGTGGGCACTACCATTTATCCCATTTCTGTTTCTTATCAACCTTGAAAAAGCAGTCACACACAAGCATGTTATCAATGAGGCAAAGTGTTCCTTTGTTTCAAAAGGAAATGTGATAACCTCTCCTTGTCATCCACAGATGGGTCTTTCTCTAACGACTTCTGTTGCTCTACCTTTCATTTACTTTTCTGTTCTGACAGTACTACAACTGTTTCTTATGTTGACAAAGCAACCATCCGTGGTTCCTGTTTCTCCTCTAACTTCACCCTCTGATGCTCCTCTTACTAATCCTATGCCCCTACGAATAATCTCTTTTTGGACTGTCCAAACAGTGCTTCACTCCCTAGACACAAGCAAGGTTTATATTGCTGATGGCATCCATCGCCATGTATCAAGAGAGTATGCCTCTGAACTTGCTACTGTGCTTGCTTGTCTGTTCAATTTCTGTTCAAAAACGAAAAGGAAAATTCTCCTTAGAAGCATGCATTGATAAATTGCATCCCTAAGAACAATGACCATTCTGATCCCTCTAACTACAGTCCTATTGTTTTGAAATCTACAATTTCTTAAGTCTTTGAATCCCTCTTCAACTCATATATCCTTTTACACCTCAAAACTCACGGTTTTCTCTTTGATCACCAGTAAGGTGAGATCCACTGGTGATATTCTTTCCTATCTTACTAGCATCTGGCCATCATCCATGAAAGATTTTGAGGAGTCTAGTGTAGTTGCCCTTGACATATCCATAGACTCTGACAGAGTGTGGCACTGGGGCCTCATCTCAAAGTTCCCCCTCTTCTGACTTCCCTCCCTCACCTTGCTCCTTCATATCTAGCTTCCTCTCTGGCTAGTCTATCTCTGGTTGTTGATGGACCAGCCTTTCCCCTCTTTTCCATCAACAGTGGTGTTCCTCAAGGTTCTGTCCTGTCCCATTCACTGTTTCCCCTTTTTTTTCAACAATTTCTGCTTCTCTAAAAATGATCAAATGCACTCATATGCTGATGACTCAGCAATGCATTCATCCACATCCTTCAATTCTGCTCCTTCTCTCACCCAATCTGCATCTTGTCTTGACACAACTTCCTTAATAAACTCACACTTGGACAGGATATCTCTGAGGGGGAGATGAAATCTGGTTAAGTTTAATGCCTTAAAGACCCAGTTTCTACCCATCTCTCAGTTGAAAACTCATCACAACTCTTGTCTCTCTTTTGACGGTTCTGTAATTCCACCTCTTGACTCAGTGAAAATACTTGTTATTACTGTAACATCCACTCTTTCTTGGAAACATCATATTAAAGGAATAGCCAATTCTGCCTCTAAAAAACTGAGTGCCCTGTTTAGATGTCAAAACTTCTTTTATTCTGAACAGTTGTTCCTTTTATAAAAAGAATTGATTCATCCTTGAATGGAATAATGCTCTCACATCTGGGATGGTCCTATCTCTGCATCCTTACTTGACAGAGTCAAGTTGAAAGTGGTCCAACTTATAAACTGCCCCAGGTTAACTTCCAAACTTAACCCTCTTGCCCTACAGTGCAATGGTAGTTCACTTTCCCTCTTCTACAGGTACTCTGGTTTTTGCTCCTGAGAGTTGGCTGCTTGTGTGTGTGTGTGTGTGTGTGTGTGTGTGTCCACCACTACCCAGACAGCGCAATACTCGCCAAGATCCTGTGTCATATAATTACTCTGTGGGCATTAGCAACTCGAGTGTGACTCATTTTAATAGATGCTTCTTTCCCTACACCTCGAAGCTTTGGGACTCTATCTTCTCATGTTTTTCCCAATCACTAAGACTTGGCACATTTCAAAAGACTGATTTTTCACTTTCTCCAAAATAAGTAATCACTTTCCCATGTCTTTTCTTTTTCTCTTTCATAATTCTCTCCATATTTCAATTAAGATCCGGCCTTGATGTGGGCTTTTGTCCATGATTGGACAAAAAAATCTAAAACTCACTTATGTCATATATAAGCCTATCATTGTCAAATAAATAGGTCACCACTTCACTAAACTGAGCAATTAGCACAAGTGCAATGAGTTCATTACACACCAACATGAGAATAAAATGTTACAACCACAAGAGTTAACCTCATCCACTTACAACAAACTTCTGATAAAACAGAAATCTCCAGGGTATTACGTTCGCTATCATAAATCTTTATATTATGTGGAAAAAATGACTATTATTTGGGAAATCTTAATGGAAGCAATGCCTACATCCTAAACTTAATGATCTATCTCACTAACCAAAACAGTGAAAGGTTTACCACCTAGTACAATGATTTCATATGTGTGGGTTAATTCAACTGTTATCATGCATTATCTGGAATTAGTAAAAAAGAAGCAATATGATTATACAGTAAGCAGAAAAAGTCACAAGCATTTTTGGTTATTTGTTAGAACTGTAAATTAATTAACTTACTTGATCACACTTGTTATCTGTAGTTGTAGCTCCATCCAAAGCCACACAACTGAAGGCCTTACTAGCTAGTAAAGCTTTTCGCTTTTCACGCATCATATCATCTATAGCCTTGGTCTTGATGGACTCCTCCAAAGCAGCACCAATTGCAGCTGCTTCATCAAGGATGTTAAAAGATGTACCTTGTTCATTACCTACAAAAGAAATTGTAAAAAGCTTATGGCATAAATCAATAAATCAAATATAATCATACTTTGCTTGAATTGGGACCTAATTTAATTAAAACAGCTTAGCAGAAGTACACTATCAGGGGACATAAAAAGACAAATAAGCTGGATCATAAGCACTAACTCAACAAATGTCAGATTCAAGAGCTTATGAATGGAAAAAAACAAGATAGGAAGAATTATTAAGTGTATATGAACGGACTGATAAAGAGACCTTCTGTACGGTGCTATGAATCTACAGGATAAATGGAAAGTTCCTACCACAGAAAGGAATGTGTGTGTTAGTAAGAAAGGAGTAAGGTGAGTGGTCCTTGAAGGTGAGTCTGGGTCAAGTACATTTGATTTCACCATGATTTTTCCATTTGTTTATGTACAGGGCAAATACAAGGGCCTCAGGGTAAGTGGAGGGTCTATGGGTTCCTAGGGGTTGGGTAGAGGTGTCATTTGTTATTTGCAGGTAACACAACTCTGGTGGCAGCCTCAAGAAACTCCAGAAGCTGGTGAAAAAGCTAGGAAGATTATTAAAGCATTATGGGGAACAATCTGAAATTCCTTTAGGCACTCTGTCCATCTTCAGTTTAAATTTTCTGGGTTTGTAATAACTTCATTTTCCTCTAATCTCAACTTCAGTGTCTGGTTTGAGATAACTCTCCTATTCAATCACTAAAATTCTATCTTTATAATTCTCCTTTTAATTTCTCTTCGGTTCTAACCATAAATTTTCCTTTGAAATCTTTCATAATTTGTTGACTTCCTTTCTGCAATGTTTCTATCAGCTCTGGTCTTCAACTTCTTAGTAATTTTCAAAGTCAACAGCTTCCAAAGTTTCTGGATTCTGTCATCTGCAAACAGTAACCGTTTAACCTCCAATCCATCCCCAAGCATATTACATATCTGCTACTTGCCCCGAGACCTTGCGTTCACTTCCCTCACCAACATCCATTTACTTTAATCTATCTATAAATACTCCACGATCAATTTCTATGAAAGGGTCCTTATGTTACCCAGGACCTTTGTAAAGATTCCTGCTACCCAAGGCAGCACTACTTCCACAAGCAAGAGAGAGATAGGTTGTTTGATGAGACCATAATCCCAGTGACAGCCTCGTCGAAAGAGACTTTTCACATGCACACCAATAACGTAAAGATTAAACAATCGTGGCGGCATCATGCATCCTTAATGCAGATCTACCTTTTTCTCCCCTCCTACTTGCACACAGATTAATCCCCTAGAAAAGAATCCTTACTGCTTCTAGTAACTTTCTACTTACCCTGTAAAAGTAATAGGTTGGAACATCAGGTAGACATACTAGATAGAAGAAATAGGTATAGCTCAATGATCTGTTAAAGGCAGGGCACTAAAGGAAAGCAACACATGAGTTCATCGGTTATGGGTAGATTTTTGCCGTGGCCCCCCCCCCCCACCTTAATGAAGTTCCTGAAGGAAATGGGTTTCAAAGATGTAGATAGATAGACAGATACTTATCGTAATTATTAATTGCACATTCCATAAGGACTGTCAGTCAACCCATCATTTGCTTTCTCAAGATTCATACATGAAAGAAATAATTCACTCACCTTTATTTCTTGCCATATTTGTCTTCTCTAGGAAGGTACTTGCTGTAATTTTTGTTTGCTTATATTTCTTCTTTGCTTTGGGGTCTGCAGGATCTACAGACATCTTAAACAGGATTCCCTTATTTTTTCTATCAACACTCTGGAACTTTCTTAAGCCACGGGATTTTGTTGTTGGTGGAGACATATTACAGTGTGACATGGACCTCTGTGAACCTTTTTTTGTTTTTGAAGAGGATTGTTCTTGGTTATGTACAAAATCAATAGGTTTCACTTGAGGAGGAATCCAATTTTCTTCATTAGCAGACTTTGTGCTTTTGCTCTTGACAGCTGGTAATAGTGAAGGGGATACATTATCTACTGAGTTGTTCAGTGAAGTTGCGAGATTATGAGTAAACAAAAGGGGTGAGTACCTTGGAGTGGAAGCAACAAATTCAACAGCTTTTGTGCCTCTTGACTCTGGGGTTTTAATTTCCACTGGTTCTTTACTAATATCTTCGAGATCTAATAGTTTATGAAGATCCCCTTTAATACCCTGCTTTGACGCACCTACAGGTGCCATACGATTCTGTTTTCCTAAAACTGGACTCCCATGGTTCTTGGGCTCACTCATCTTTGCCTCATCTTTTGAAGGACTTCTCATTTCTCTTTTGAAATGAGAATCTAGAGCATTAACTTTCTCTTCACATGTTCCACCCTCATTAATAAGACTAATGTCAAAAAAGTCAGAACATTCATATTTACTTTTATCTGTGATTTTAGTGTCATCTACAGCCAAGGTATCTGGGACAGACACAGTCTGCGTTGCTAATGTCTTTCTCTGCAGCAAATTAACATATAATTCATGTTCATCCAGAGACATTGTCTCTGGAACAAGTATATCAGGAACAATTTTCTTAACTTTATTCTCAGTCATTGTCTTTACCTCTCCTTCATCCTCTTTACTAATATTTGGACTCACCTTCTTGGGGGATCTAGAGAGGCATCGATAAGTCTTGTCTGCTTTATTATGTGATCTTTCTGACTTTGTGGCTTTCACTCTTAGGGAATCATGGCTTCTGCTGATACCTTCTTCTCCACATACTTGATTTATTTGTTTGCTTGTGATTTCTTCATTTGCAGGACTCTTCAATGACCTTACACCATAAGGCTTTCTCTGGTCTTGAGGTTTAGCATAATTCAAATCAGCACCCTCTGAGGTCCAAAGATCAACTGCATCATCCAGAACCTTTTCACCACAAGAACTGCATATGCTACCATTCTCCTTGATCCGTTTCAGGTTCTTTGCAACTTCATCACGCTCATGCTTGATTTCTGTGGAAAATTAAGGATATGGAAGAATTGTCAATAACAATATACCTAATGACATCAGAAAACTACTGCTGAATGTGAAGCATGCAAGAATGTACTTGAAAACTTCAATTACCAACCCTTTTCTTACCCTCTTTCATATGTAGATTTCAAAGTCACAAGCTATGAAAAATACCATCATGGTGAAAACTAAGAAACAAATGCATACAATACCACAGATGTGATAAACTGAGTGGTGAGAAAAAGGTGGGAAATCCAAGGAAAAAAACAAGTAAACTGAAGCAAAATGCAATGTGAAAACATAGCAGAAACAGCCATCAACACTGAAAACTTTATCTACGGTGCTGAAAGACATCAGCAACTACAGAAAATATTATAAGCCACTTTATAAAAAAAAAACATTAGTAATAGTGCAACAACAGTTGGTACACTTTTTTTTAAATATGCAATTTTCTGCATGTTCAAGGTAGCATAATAAGCACGACTGAAACTTACAGGGAAAAATTTCTCGCCTGGCTTCTTTTGAAAAGTAATGCACATGGGGAGGAGAAGCAGGAAATATAGTCATCAGCAAAACAAATGGAAATAAAGTCAGGATGCAAGAGTACATCATGGGCAAAACCGAGGGGATGAACATATCAACTATCAAGAGAGGCTGAATGAACTCAAGCTTTACTACCTAGACAGAAGAGAAAAAGATATCAATTGTTCGTTTCAACAAATTTTTCAACCTACCCATAACCAGGAGGAAAAGTGTGCGAGAAATGAGCTGTAAAGCACGCTCTTCTCCATCCTCTATGGACATCACAGACTTCAAGTTATCTTGTACATTGTCATCATTAATGATGGAGGACCAAAACTTCATCAGCTTTCCTGTTCCCATATTTCTTCAGCATGCATTTCTGAAAAAAAAATAGATTGTTTACATTTTGTATGAATATTCACAAGTACTATACTTTTCTTCTATTACCGTACAAGTTATATTAAAAACAAATTAATCTCTTCTATTTTCCCCATTTATCAATCACTGACATTTCTTTTCCCATCTTTTTCAAACATTCATTTCTTGTTATTTAACTTTCCTAACTAAATATAGTGAACAGCCAGACTACCTTTTGATTACAAAGTAATCTGACCAGCAAGTTCCATCTACATGAATCATCCTTTAGTTCTCTGGTCAAAATATAACTACTGGTGAATAACAACTTAACCACACACAGCTTACAAGATGTGGTATGTCTAATCTATCTATCTATATCTCTAATGCCCATTTCCTCCGGGAATTCCCATCAAGGGGGCGGCTACGGCAAAAGAGTTCTCCACTTATCCCTGTCCTTAAGTGCCTCTGTTACTATGTATTAAGATCTGTTAATTACACTGGCCATATTATCTAATTACAAAATTCCTATATGAAACAATGGTTATACTTTGTTGCTGTCTCCTGTGTTAGCGAGGTAGCGCAAGGAAACAGACGAATGAATG
>JAUUDZ010345774.1:0-15959 GCA_032361705.1 Panulirus versicolor | reverse complement strand
CTGCTATGACAAGACTGTGATTTACTGACTAATGCGAATCCACAAGCTAGGTCCTGACATCAGATTAAAAAAGTTAAAATAAAAGAAATGCAATTTCCACAAATGTTACAGTATCAAAATCTCATGACAATTGCAGTAGCAGCAATATGAAATTATTACCATCTTATCCTGCTTATCTTTATACACGCCACAACAGATGAGAATTACGACAAATGGGAGGGATGTGCCTTCTCCTCATCAATGGACTGAGAGATCATCTCATCCTTTCAAGCTTTTTTGGAAGGTGTATGTCTGGGAGTTACTGATGGGTGCCAGAATTAGATATTAAATCACATAGAAGGAGGAAGTCCAACAGCCCAACCACAAAGAATGAGCACATTATCAATATACAGTGAGTACAGTATTAAGTCACAAATGTTGGTAGCTTTATATGCCAAAAGTAATAATGCTCCACTACTACAAAGAGTAAAAGTTACAAAACAATAATTTGATTCAGCAGGACACTGCTTTACTATAATTCTAGTGGTAAAAAATTAAAACAACCATCATACAAGAACACCAAGGGCTTCAAACCATGTTCTATTTTATGTTGGTTGGTCTATCCACTAAACTGAGTTGGCATACTGTATTAGAACCTGCTACTCTGAAGTGTCAGTGCTGTGGTTGCCCACATGCCCCAGTCTGACCAACCTTTGTTTATCACCAAACTGTGTATTGCTCAGCCAGCTATTTGTGTCTTGACTGCTTTTTACATGCAATATACTGTACAGCATGTTATACACTGCATTTTGTGCAAGATCATGTTTGGAAAACAATATTCAATTGTTTACAGTCACCAAAAAATGAGGCATCTGATTACATTAATGGTATATCCAATTCAAAGAGGCTTATCAGTCAAAGATATTTCTCTTGACATGTAAAGAATTCATAAACATAATATGCAAGACCTTCCATTAAAGTAATATCAGTTCCATCAACTTTAAAGCTGGAGATCAATTATGTTCATCAAAAAAGATAAAATTAGTTTCTTAATACATAAATCCTCCTGAAAGCAACACCATGTAATAAACAAACACATATTTGTCACTTTACCATCATTACTCCTACTAATAAATCAAGTCCACGGGTTATTATTACAGCAAGTAAATGCATACCACCACAAATACCTTAACAAATCGATCTAATGAGAAAGAGATATCAAAAACTTCATGCAATCAGTACAAGCTATTATGTGAAATCTAATGTGGAGAAAAACTATGCCCTTGTTTCTTAGAAAAATATAAGAATAAATGAATCAAGTTTATTCACTCTCCCAAAACACTGGAATTTCCTTTCTGACACATAAATGCAAAAACAGTTTTATCTTTGGTAAATAAGTTAAAAGATTACCCAGCAATGATGTCATAAATGGAGACCAAATAATAATGTTAGCCACAGTAGTCAAGGTCATGACTTCAAAACTCTTTTGAAGACCACTCCTATGCACTGAAAGACTTATAAAAATGTATTCTCATTTGTTTTGGTTTAAGAAATGGTATTCTGCTCAAAACAACAAAGGAGAGCCACAAACATGTAGAATCCATATTAAAGGACAGTCCTTCCTATAAAAAACATAAACCAGACTTTTATGTATATATGAGTAATACCATAAACACCAAACTTCCAACATAAGCCAGAACAAAAAAAAACAAAAAGTCATCTAAATAAAAGAGAAGTATAAGTTCAGACTAAATTCTCACAAGATTACACAGGAAGTAAGATGTTATTTGCATTCCAGCCAAACTAATTTCCCTTATAACAACAAGCACCATTAGGGTTTCCTTCAGAGGCAAAATCCTCTTTATAAAAATGAGCATGAAAAATTGGTCTGATCCATAACTTTACTGAGGATGTGTAGTTAGGACATTTCATCTGGAATTATGTCTTCTCTTGTACATACCTTATACATACCTTATACATGAGAATGTTTACAAAGCCTTTCAAAACAGTACAGTACAACCAATCAAAGGACTATCTATGAAGATCCACATGAAGAAGTAATTGGGAATACTATGAGGGTATTTATTTTCAAACAATGCCAATTTTGCCCCAACCCCCTCTAAGAGATGGAAAACATAGTTCTACCTTGAAGCAGTGGTGATGATTGCCACAAGCAGGTGAGATGAGGTTTGTTGGGTGATGTAACACATGCTTAGCTGTTTTGGGCTGCCCTGTGTCAGTGAGAAGCAGCCTGCTGTTTTGAATTTTCATATTTTGAATGTGACATCCAGCCTACCTCTTTCTAAATGAGTTAACAGGCTGCAGTCACAACATATTGGAAAGAAAGAGAGAAAGAAAATAAATAAAAAAAGAAAGAAAGCGATGAAAGGGCAAGCTTGTGCTCTTACCGGCATAGTACGTATGGGCCCAAACTTGTGGTTACTTACAGCTTTCCGAACTTGCTCATCCTTTGCAAATGAGAGAGTACCTAATAAAGCTTGACCAGGGGTCAGCCCAAGGCCCTTTAGAGTCCTGAAAAAATAAAATGAATTTCATTGTTATGCACTTAATATCATAAATTTCAAGGGAGAGTCAAACAAACTAGAGCAACAAATGTAGGTTTTGAAGGATGAAAAACCATTTCACTACAACAGGCAGAGCAGTAACCTACTGGTACATCAAAACCAAGAAAAATGTCATGGTAATGGGATAAATACACCAAATTGTAGGACACATCTGGCAAGCCACTTGGTGGTCTGACATTGTGCATTAGCATGTTGGGTGTGGTGGTAAATAACCAAACAAAAATTTCATGAGATTTGAAAAAATTCAGAATAGTGATCTGAATTAATCATTCTATGCAGTATACCATGTGGTGACATATTAGGCAATTCAATTCCCTGCTCACCTGACTCAAGATGCATCAGCACCAAGAACATTAACTGCTTGGGTACAGTTGAACAATGGTCTCATTTACACACTTCCACTTTATAGCTGTCATGTATAATTCACCAAATCTACAGCCAAGCCAAAGAAAGTTTTCTATGGTTTACCCTAACTGCTTATAAGCCCTGGTTCAGTCCACTGACAGCATGCCATTTGGACAAACCAATTCAACAATATGGGATGAAAAAGTTTGCTTCTGGCTTTTACTTTCATTAACAACCCATTAACAAAGAAAGTAGACATTAAGGTACACAATAACTATTAATGTTTTCAATAGTTTACAGCATTAACGATTATGCAACACCAATCCAAGATACCCACTTGTCGGAGAGGCTGGGGGCTGCGAGGTAGATAGGTTGACTAGTACCCATACTGAGTGGGATGGGTTGAGCTTTCTTGCCAGATGCCACTGCTGCATTGAATGATGTATAGATATCTAACTTTACCTGTAAATATATTTTACATAATCAGTGCATTTTGGATGACCCTTGTTATTCTAATAAAATCACAACATAACTATAAATGCTGAAGAAATGAGACGCATAAGTTCTGGGATGTGCCTGTCACTTCAAATTATGGTGTATTTTCACTTCCAAATGTCTGTGACTGCGTCTGTGTCCATGATCATGTCCAAGTTTATGCATTAGTGTGTTTATTTCCAAATGGGTGTGAAAATTTTTTTGTGCCTGAAAGTAGTAAAACCACAAATAATGAGGCTGTATCATTATCAGAGAATAGAAAAGAGCACAGTATCATTGACGACATTCTTACCCCAAAGGAGGTCCCTCATTCTGCTCCCAAATAGAGCAAAGTCATAAAGGAACTCCACAGGAGGGGTCATAGGGACATAAAATAACATATATCAAAGCCATATGCCTGCGACAAGAAATCTAAACACTGAGCTGTATTTTGCAGAATAATCTAAGAAAGCCTTTGCAACAGTGGTGCACTACAATCTAACTCAAACTCAAGCAATATCAGAATAACTCAAGTGCTTCTAATCTTAACTAAATGCATAACTTTAGCAAGCTCAATTAAATTTAGTATCATTAAGCACATAAATTCTTTCATTTTTCTTTTGCCTTTCCTGCTTTCACAGCTAAGTGTCAGGAATAGATGAGAAAAGTATCATTTGCATACATCCTAGTTTCTAGCTGCTATGTATAATCATACATAGTCTTCTCCATGATTTACCCTGATTCTTGTGGTCTTGCATCTAGTACCTTACATATCACTGTGATAACCAATTGATTTTCAGTCTTCAATACTAATATTCATACTTCATAATTTGAGAAATCTAGCAGCTCAGATGTTATCAGTGACTCATTAACATACAGACCAACTCTTCCACAATCATATCAGTCCAGTCATACATTAGAGGTACAATCCTCAATGTTAATGTAAAATTTTTGTGAGTTTCTGTGAAGGCTGCAAATGTTGTACTTGACTCAATCAGTAACACACTTATAGATGACATTTTGTTATTTTGTGGGACTGAAGTCCCTGAATATTGGCTTATATGAAGGATGTTACATTTCTTATCAAACTGTTAAAGAATTGTTCAACAGAGTTTTCCCATATTTTGTTCAGTTCTAAATGTGCCAAATATTTTAAGAATTCTTCTTCTCACCAAGAATGATTCATCTCCAACAAGGCTTAGCTAAACTTGTCTTATAAGATATATACATGGATAAAGAGGGACTCATAATTTGATTCCATCTGCAAATGTGGGCTGAAAAACAATAATCTCATATAAATTGAAGATAAAAGTTTTGAGTGCTCAAGGACAGAACATGCAGGAGGGTGAAAAGCACCCAAAGGATAATGAACTACAGCAATGTGGTATACAGGGGTGACTTGCTGTGCAAATGGACCGAATCAGGTCATATGAAGCAGCCAGAAGAAACCACAGAAAGGTTTGTGGGACCTAGTTGTGGATAGGAGGCTGTGGTATTGTTGAAGTTGTGCATTATTTATAATGCACAGCTATTGAAGAATCAGATTCCATGCAGCTCCTCTTTAACAGCTCAAAAATATACTGACTCCAAGCTGCTGAAGACAACTATCTTCCAAAACACAGGAAGTTTCCATTACCTTATCACAATCTCATAACCCATTTGCTATATCTAAAGCATGTTATCATAAGCTTAATCTCCAATGAAATACATACTTACCTCTTGAGCCAATTTGGTGAGCACTGTAAGAGGTAAATCAGAGAGCTTCTCTAGCAGATCTGGCCGTTCATGTCGAACATGTAGTCTGATTGAATAGTCACCCTTTTCCAGTTTAAGAGAGTATTTGTTACTGTAGGCATCACCAGAACCAAGGAGCTGCTTGTTATGATCAAACAACATCCACAGCTGAGACTCATATGCAGATTCGTACAGAACATCACTTAACAGAGCACACTTGGGAGTTATCTGTAAATGAAAAAAATAAGTAAAAATAAGTAAAAGCTATCAGCCATATAAATTCAAACCTCAGCATACTAATACTGTACTACCTCAACATAAAAAATGAAGCTACAACCTAACACAAGGCATTGCCACTTCTAGGGATGCCCAAAACTTCATCAGATTTGATGCCCCAGTTTCACTTATCAGATTTAAAAACATTGGATCTAGCAAGATCAAAGAAGTGCTGAACTGACATGCTATCTACCTATCCATAACAATGACTACCTACACAAGTAATCATGGTGCAGAAAAGTGCTTTTTCAAGATAGGCTACTAATCCAACAATGTTGGCTTCAGATTCTATGTATCCCCTCATAATTGAAAAAATTAGTCTTCTTACATCTACGTAGGTTCTCCCTAAGAACAAAATAATCAGTTTTAAGAATACATGTTCTCTGCATGAAAGAAGAAAAAAAACAACCCATTTCCCAAACAAAGGGAAAAGCTAAACTTATAAGACAAACCATTAGTAAATGTACCTGTCATCCAATATAAAAGCCATGTAACAGGACAATTACTGATGACTTCCATTCTTGTGACTTGTACTTGTGTCTCATAAAATAAATTTTCTGAAGAAAATATTCCTCATGGTTACACAAATTATTACAAAGCATCCCAGTAAAACTAGCCTATGACATGACTGATACAATTTTCTTCCTTTACATAAAAGAAAGATATGTTTCGGTATATCTACATGTGATGAGTAATCTAAATCTTTACTAAGTAATGATGTTGCAGTATCTTGAGAACATAATCTGATTTCTGATGCTTGGTTGGAAAAGAGTTCGAAGGATTTACAGTGATGGCAAGAGAAAGATTGTCATTATTAGTTCCAGCTCACTGAAGGTTTTCTTTCTAATAGATCCACTGAAACCTACATTAAATTTAACCATCCATAAATGGTAAGTTTTATGTATCGCAAAAGAAATCTGTTGGACAAAAAAATGAGAAATATGAGTGAAATGAAAACCATTACCCATGATAATGTTCCTAGTGGCAAATAATCTAAGAGTATGTTAATAACACTTTAATATGTGAGTCACACATCTACTCACTTCTGCAGACTTAGATAATGAGAGGTTGTACGACAGCACCAACTGGTACACTGGTCGGCTTCCAGGAATGGTGTCTCGAGGTCCACCTAACACCTCCACTTTGCTTTCTGTTGGCATTAATACCTGCATGAAAATAGAAATTGCTAAAATCAGAAATAATTCTAAACACAAATCAAGATGGAAATATTGCAAAGGTTGGTCTGAAGGCTCAGGAAATATTAAAGACCAATATCATGGAAAAGTTTCATAGAAACAAGAGCCTGGATGCAAAAGAAAGAGGATGTAGGCAGACATTGTTATGTAGTACATCCATGAGAAATTTTAATAATCAATACTATTCAATCTTTGGTCATTACAGTTGTTTCATATCATAGTGAGATGCATAAGTATTGTAACCTGCGTATGATGCTTAAGGGAGGCCTGAGGAGATAACTCCTCTGATCGCAATCCTGCTCGAACATCCACTCTCTGTACACCATCGCTACAGAACAATGTAACCTGCAGGAGACAAACAATAACTAGAGTGTTAGTGCATGACAAAATATCTATAAAATACCAACCATTTAAACCTTTACATTTAAGATCAGAACATCAGAAATTATATAAATTTCCTTCTGTTTATAATTTTTCACCCTAACCCTGTTTCCTAAATGCCCTGTCACCTAACCTAAACAAAATCAATATTTTGAGAAATGAAATAAAGTACTGTATGCACATCTCTTAAGGACAATACAAAGACAGTAAACATAAGTAAAACAAGCAAATGCTGTAGCTGCTGATACCAATTTCAAAAAGCAGATACATGTAAACAAAATATATTTATTTATATCTAACTGTTTCATCTCCCATAGTAAGCTGCACTGGAACAAACTAACAACAACCTTATATACACATCTTAAAACTGAAATACAAATCTCATACATAATGAATACCAAAATACTGACAATTAATGACTGTCTGCATTACTTTAGATACTAACTTCAAGCATGAAGCTGGGATGGACAATGCTAATTTTCATATACATATGTATGGCAGAGTATGAAAAACTTTATCTGTGTGTAACTACTTTTTTTTGGCCTCCCTAAGTGTAAAAATTGCAAAATATTTTGTTATATTTGTGAAAAGGTGCATAAAAATATTAAAACATTTCTCAAGAATGAAGACTTAACTATTCCTAATTTACGAGAAACATATTATCTATCACACTGGCCAATCCTGTGTATGCAAATTACATAAATTTTCATTTCATAAATTTTTTGTTCAATGATTAGTTGCAAAAACTATCAAATGCATATAAAAAAATCAATTAAGAGCTAAAAATCTATAGTTTAGGAAAAATCAATTACCCTACAAACTGGTCGATCTTAAAGTAGGAGTTATGTGGCATGACAGTAGGTGCTTTGGGAAGGGGTGTGCCACAGACTCAGCAAGTCCATAGAAAAGGTGTACAACCACCCATCATGGTCATTAGTGGTTTGTGTCTAATCTTGGGTGCCATCTATGGCCAACCAACAGAGAATAAATCCTGTACCTAACAAGAGACTGATGTCCACAGCACCAAAACCGTTTAATAAAAGCCTACTTCTTCACTCTACACATGTACACTCTTTTTCATTTTGCGGCTGCACAGAAATAATGAACAAAATAAAACACATAAAAAACAAAATAAAACAAAACAGCATACCTCCTCTTGTGATGGGCGGAGACTGTGAAATTCAACTGTGACTTCTACTTCTCCATCCACTAGACTAGACCACCAGCGAGCTAGACACACTTCCAATGTGTAGCCACCTCGCACACCAAATATTTGTGTACTAACTTCATTGCAACCTAAATTAATAACCTGAAAAGAAATTGATGTTCAAAGTACCTTCAAGTTGTAAATCTTATTGTACATGAAAGCAATGGGAAGGGTCTTCTTAATGTCAAAAAGGGCTTTATAAAAATAAACATTGTAGATATGAGACAAAATGCAAAGGCACTAACATGATAGTACGAAATAAAGTAACATATTTCTTCACATTAGTTCAAATTAGAGAACAAATGTCATCTATGTCCAAGGCAACAAAAGGTAAGTAAGAGAGTGGAAAAGAATTTCAATATTTCTTCATGAATGAACCAAATACCCCCATGATTTGTAGCTGGCACTCACTAGTCAATTGATATTTCATCATCTCCTAACATCTAGCTGAATGAAGCCCCACTGTTACTGAATAGCCATAACATATCAAGACCTGAGTTTAAAAGAAAATATTGCATTCCCACTACAAGTATGCATGACCCATAGCTGGGATGCCACAAGCAAATTCACATAAGTCGAGTGCACTAAAGAGGAAGGCCAGCCAAGAACAAACCCAGTTGCTCTATTGGAAAAGAAGACTTTATTCTTTTGAATGTTCTTTCAGTGTAAAGTAGAACATATGTTCCCCATCATGAAAACAAAACATACAATTGGAGAAAACTAGAATTATGAAAGTAACAAAACAGAATTGGTAAACAGTAACATTTGTAAGTTACACAGAATTAGTGTCTGGCAGACCAAGTAAGGATGCAACATGAATGAGGCCACTAAAAGGGCAATCTACAAAGGAATCTAAAAAGGAAATACAGGCTGATCAATCATTTCTTACAACTCGATTACTGAACTATAATATGATCTCTTTCACTTACCTTATAATACTCCAGTGTCTTAACACTACATTTGGGCTTAAGCTGAACAGCATGCAGCGTGAACCGTTGGCACTTGTCTGAATGAGATGCCTTGAGGGTCACAGTAGCCCAAGTTGACTCTATTGGCACATAAATAAAGTGACGGCGTACACATCCAGCCCGAAAAACCTCAGCTGGACTACAAAGTAAAACAATGAAATGAGCTGAAGCTCAAAAGTATCTTTAATCAGTTAGTTTATTCATCCTTAAAATAAAGCTAACTCTAATATATGACACTTCAAAAAAAACTCACTCTACTCTCTCATCTTCTTGCTTTTTCATTAGTATGGGGTAGATTACTGCATACATAGTTTGGTCATCGTCAAAACAAAGCTAACTCTAAGATACAATACTCTATCTTCATTGGTATGGGGTAGATTATTGCACATATCTCTAAATGCCATTTATAAGAACTATTTCACTCAAAATAAACAATCTCTAACACTGTTTAAGCACTTCATAGTTACTCCCTTTAAACATAAGTTGATTAATCACACACTACACCTCAACTCACTATTTCATGCTCAAAATCAAATAATACTACATTTACCAGGATCAGCATCTATTTCTTTGGCATTATGATTTTACATACCCATACATGTTAACAAATGATTCACTGCCTTTCTTCATCTCTTTCTGTCTACTTCTACCCATAATAATTTCAACCTTACCACCTTTACATTTAATCCCCTGCCATACATCTTGCAGGGTTACCACATTTTCTCACCTTCCATACATCTTAGGGTATCATCTTGAGGCTCTGATTGTGTACTGTTTTCAATATTTCAACACCACATGTATTCAAAATCTTAGTCCCAATTATACGAATTTTTTCATACGTGTTTGCCGTTTCCTCCATAAAGAAGTATTGCCTGGATCAGTTGATGAATGACCTCAATTGCTTACATCCCCTCTTTAGCTGTTATGTATAATGCACTAAAACTTGGGTGATTCTAGGTTACAACTAGGTCCTAGTAGAGCATAATGGAAGATGTCTGAGAGGGAGAGAAATAATTTCATAGGGAATTGAAAGTTCCAAAGGAATGTAAGGATTTGGGTTCATAATTAGCAAGAAAGCCTGAGGTGAGGGTAGAGTAATACAGAGAAGAGCTAAAGGTGGTCTCAGAGACTTGGTGAAGGGAAACTTGCCAATGGAGTTTGTCTGAAGTTTATAATAATTTAGAAAAAAGTTACTTCTGAACACAAACTGGATATGAAAAATGAGATACATAATGTAAATCAAAGATACAACTGAAACTAACGCACAGAATATGTTTTGGAAACATAATGCTAAAATGGTGTATTAGCTGTAAAGGTAATGCCTACAATGATTGCAATGACTGGAAAAATGACAAGATAATGATCTATAAATTTCAAAACCGATTATTACTCACCAGTTATAATGGTAACCATGAAGGAGATCTACAACTGGGACAACAACAGTAATGGGAACCTCAAACATGGCACCCTTCTCTATGTTACAAGAGCTAAAGGCCTTCACTGAGGTAAAATACACTCGTCCTCGCTCAAGACCACGTGGGTCTATACTCAACTGAAATAAAAAGAATATTACTGTCCATTTCATATTTCTATCTAAAATAGATACTAGGGGAAATAAAATTCTAGATCAGAGACAATACTGAACTTCCATTACAATTCAAAACAATGCAAACTTCCTTACCTGAAATGACCTGACTGTGTATGACATTTGCAGACAGCTTGGTGATTTGACCCATGGAGCATCACAAGTCATAACTAATTCCATGCAAAATGCCAACTTTTCACTTGGATCTGAAAAAGGCAAGATATTAATCACAAACACTAGACAAATTAGTAAACACATTAGTAGAAACATTTGAAATGAAAGACTTGAGAACAATATGTAATGTGAGTTGACTGAGAACAAAATGATGGTATACTCACATACCTACAAGTATCTACTACAGGATTTTGCCAAAAAGGCAGAGCTAGCATGTGGTACTCATAGCATGTCTTGCATGATGAATTATTGTTTCTCTCTGCTGCCACTCCTCCAGCAAAATTGTCAATACAATGATCATGTGAGACTGACTTAAACAACGAATATAGTTTCTATCTAAATGCTTCCGTAGCAGCTATATTTATTTAGGAATTTTCCCTAAGAATCTAACTTCCCTAATCCCACTGAATCATATGGGCATACCATCCTCCTCTAAATCACTACTCCCATACAATCTTACTGGGTATACTCAAAATGCTTATACCACTTTTATCTGAATGTTCTCTTATGTCCCCCATGCCTTCTTACAAATTAACTGCAAATAACTTACCAGCCTCCATGTCATTCAACATAACAGGTTCCACCATGACTGGCATATCTATGGGTTTGTCTGCTTTCCAATTTCGTATATGGATTCCCTTCCTCCTGTCATTACCACATTCCACCACAAATCGTACCCTGTCTTCTATTCCATTAGAGTGCTGTAGTAAGTAGTCCACAGCACGGTCTACCTTCAAAGGAAGTGGACATAATTAAATGGGTCAATAGATATGAAACAAAAATTCCAAAAGTGATAAGGCACCATATTCACTGGCAGTGAGTGCCTATGAAAGTAATTTCGTTGGAAAAGCAAGTACTCTATCCACCTGAATGTTCAACCCTCTGCCCTGCTTTCATTAAACAGCAATGCCTGGCATTCTGCCATACATTCTCAAACTTGGCACAGTTTTACATACTCATTTTCCCAATACTTTCATTCTTTCCTTGTAAATATTCCTTGTTCTTACCAATTCCTGCATCTTGAGTTTTTCTTTTCCCTTTAGTACTGAAGAGACAACTTTCATTTCATCCAATTATTTCAAGTATATAAATTTGTGTTTCTGCTATTCACAAGCCATAATCAGCTTGCAGTATTGTTCTGCATGGTTTTGAGAATCATTAATAATTTCTGTATATTAATAAATACTTTTTCCATACATGCTCGCCATTTTCCACGTGAGTGAGGTAGCGTCAAGAACATATGACTGGGTCTAAGTGGGAAAACTCTTCACATGGCTCCATGCTCTGTTCCTTCTTTTGGAAAGTAATACAGGAAGGATTTCCAGCCATACACTCCTTCTCTTGCTTCCCTTCAACAACATGCAGGGGATACATGGGCAGTATTCCTTCTCCCCTAACCCTAGGGAGAGGAGAGAAAGGGTGTCAGTGCAATATACTTGAGTCAGAGAATGGATGTGAGCGGATGCTGCCATTCTTCATCTGTTCTTGGCGCTACTTCACTAATATGGGAAACAGTGAGTAAGTATGAAAACAAAATAGTTGCATGAACCTCTGAGCATCCAAGAGAGCAGGTTGTTTTAAACGACAATCTACTGCCCTACAAAACTGTGTTTATCTAAGAGGTTTTATCCCAATCAACCCTATGATGCCAGCAGAATTTCATTCACAGGGACTTAACAACCATACAACAACCCAATCAAGGTCAATGACCTTAAAGAACAGAGGTGAGGTAAGGTCAAGTAATTGTCCAACTTCATTTATTATTTGGTTTCAAAGGGTCTCTGCTCCAGGCCAAGTACTGTTAAAAAAAAAAATTTCCAAGTAAAGAGGAGAGGCAATATGAGAAAATGCAAAGATGTTCTTACAACTCTATCTTCAGCGAATATATAGTTTACCATCCTTTCCATATCTATAAATCTCACCTGAAAGAGACTTATGATAATCTGAGATCATAAGCAAAAGAAAGTAGGACTTAAAAGGAAAAACCTAAGGAAAAAAATAAGCAAAGGCCTTATCCTTAACCCTCAAAATCATGGGCTAAAGTTCCATTTGTGAATCACACAGAAACAGCAAAAAATATGGTCCACAAATTTTTTTCCAATTATAAAATGAAGTAAAGACATGTAAAGGTAAAGGATATAAATAAAAAGTGAGGTAATGTAACTTGTCTGGCTGCAATATTGTCATAAAGCTAACATGTTGAGGTCCTAGCAAGAGATGACAGTGAATGGGAGGAGGTAATGGAGGTAGGAAGGAGGGCGAGCCTCAAAATAAAAATTCGTTTTTTTTTTTTTTTCCAAAAGAGGGAACAGAGAAGGGGGCCAGGTGAGGATATTTCCTCAGAGGCCCAGTCCTCTGTTCTTAACGCTACCTTGCTAACGCGGGAAATGGTGAATAGTTTGAAAGAAAGAAAGAAGAAGAAGTCTTATCCCTATCTATAAGAGAAATACATATAAAAGTACATCTTAAAAAAGTGAACTAACATAACAGGCTCACAAACAAAAGAAATTATTGAGGGTGGCTGGCTGCTTGGCAATACTTTACCTCCACATCATGATGTCATATACATATTCATGTCATTGCATGGTCCTTGCATTCCAATGAACAGCCATTTGCTACCTCAATGTTCTATGATGGTCAAAAGGGGATGAATATTCAATGACACATCATATTAATGGGGGACTGCAAAGCATTAACCCCAATCAAGGAGGTGCTCTCTCAGATGCTCAAGGGGCTCTATCTGCAGTTGAGAAATAATACATTTTGGATTGATTATGCAAGCACAGCCCAGCTCTAAATGCAAAAAGAGAAGAAGAAAAAAAAAAGCATATACATTATAAAATATAAAAAATAACAGGAATAAAACTCACCTGGATAAGCCCATGACCCTGGGCAAAGACATCAACACCTAAGTTGAAAGCAGTATTTTCTATTGCACGACGGACGGAGTATGGGGAATACTGTATGGACTCAAGCTTTAGTGCAGATATAATCAAGCCGACACAACCAGCCGTGTGTGGAGATGCCATGCTGCAACACAGGATACACAAAATCCTAACAACTTTACAATGCTTTATCTATTTCTCTGTGCCCAACATATAATTTCTGCTAATAGTATGGTGGTCCATGCAAAACATTAACCTGCTATACCTTATTTCTTTTCACTAAAAAATTACTCAAAAAACACATAATCTAACCAACCATCCATCTAGATTCACATGGAAAAATGGACCATAAAAATTCCGTCAAAAAATAATTTAAGTATTACAAGTCACATTACAAGATGTGAAATACAGTAGTATATAAGAGAAGTGGCATAATGACTGTCATAAACAAACTGGGATATATGTAAATTTAGTTTTCTAAGGGTGACAGAGATTTTAATGACACAAAACAGTATAAGAATATGATATGGAGAAGATACTGGGATATTCTAGATGGAAATATAGGAGCTGGAAAATGTGGTCATTATTTTTTATATCTGAAGCCATATAAGGGAATAAAAAAAAAGTTGGGTGAGGAACTGAAAAGGTAAAGGATAAGGTACACACTAGATTGCATGGGCTGATGTATATGTGGTGGAAATATGTAAGTGTACAGAGACTTTAGGTAACTATGGAGATCATGTTTCTCCACACAGTATCCAACCTCTAAATGCACATCAAGATTGTAAAGAAAAAATCTAATCCCTAACTATTTCCACATATCTCTAGTCTAGAGTCCTTTAAGGCACTCTTCTTACATATGTAATGCTTCACTCTGTTCTTTCACCTTACTTTTGGGAGCAAACATCCTACTCATCCCAATGAAGTAAATCTTAGTATTCACTGTTCTATCTTATCAATGATTTTACAGTTCCCTGCTTTTTATATACTCTCCAAACTACATGTGCCTTGCAGAAAACCACTTCATCTACTTATAATTCGAAAACCACTTGATCCAAATCTCACAAATGTATAATAAACTTGGTTCTACAATTCTTTCGAATAAAGTCTTCAATCCTTCTTTCAATATTCACTTTACAGTTCAAGCAATGTATTGCCTTTTGAAATGTATTGCCTTTTGAAAGTTGAAGTACTCTCTTTAATAAAGAAGAAAAAAGTTGTTTCCTGTTATAGCTTTCATAGTGGCTGACAACTAGTTAAACTGCAAGCTACTACATGGAAAGCAAAGCAATAAATGCTTTAGGCAGTTTTCTATGCATGGATACAAAATCCATGGGAGCAAACATCCTACTCATCCCAATGAAGTAAACTCTTTCTAAAAGATTTTTTTCATTTTGTCAATGCCAACCTTAGTATTCACTGTTCTATCTTATCAATGATTTTACAGTTCCCTGCTTTTCATATACTCTCCAAACTACATGTGCCTTGCAGAAAGCCACTTCATCTACTTATAATCCGAAAACTACTCGATCCAAATCCAACAAATGTATAATAAACTTGGTTCCACAATTCATTCGAATAAAGTCTTCAATCCTTCTTTCAATATTCCCTTTACAGTTCAAGCAATGTATTACCTTTTGATATGTATTGCCTTTTGAAAGTTGAAGTACTCTCTTTAATAAAGAAGAAAATGCTTGTTTCCTATTATAGCTTTCACTAGTGACTAACAACTAGTTAAACTGCAGGCTACTACATGGAAAGCAAAGCAATAAATGCTTTAGGCAGTTTTCTATGCATGGATACAATCCATGCGGAAGAAAAGTCATCAGAGTACATCCTATGAAATTTAAAACTGTAAGAGTTTTCTCTCTTACTATAACTTTAAAAACAAGCATCAAAGTCAGTTTTTATGATGCAGCAGCCATGTTTGCTATATCTACAAAATTCACTGAAATAAATATGGTTGTAATCCAACATTGCAACTTCAGTCAAAAAATACAGCTGTCTTGAAATAAATATAATTACCTTGTTCCATTCATCAGCTGGCTACTTCTTAGGGTAAATGTTGGTACTGAGGTAATTGCTCCACCTGGAGCACAAACAGTCACACCTCTTGCTCCATCAGCTGTAGGCCCTCGGGATGACCATGTGTAAGGACAGCCTAAAAGAT
>JAUUDZ010345663.1:0-15959 GCA_032361705.1 Panulirus versicolor | reverse complement strand
GTCAAAAACACATATATATATATATATATATATATATATATATATATATGTATATGTGCATTTTCTCTTCCCCTCCCTCAAAACAATCACTACATTATATCCCACTGTAACCCTTCCCCATAACAATCACTAGCTTATATCCTACTGTAAATCACACTTTAGTTACTGCTTTTAGTCATGCCCATAATTGTGGTTAAAATTGCTTTCCAGAACACTAATTCATTCTCCCTTTCCTAAGGTGGCAACAAAACTCTTGCACCATCACTTCTCAAAAATCTGTCCCTGACCAAATCATATCAATGGTAATGATTCATAGCTTTTCTTACTTTTCTCTAAGTCTCTCTCGTATGGCTACTTGTACCACTTTTTCCTCCATTCGAAAAAATGTTGTGCCCTTACTGTCAACATCTGAATCTTTAATATTAAGTAATTATACATCACCAGGACCTCTTTTGTGGGGTTTTTGCAGCTTTAAGGCTGCAACCACTCATGGGCAGGAAAATAATACACTACTTTGAAGTGAGAAAGTCCTTAATATGGCTGTACTCCTTTTAAACCACTGACATTGATGAAATTTCACCATAGGTGACTGTTCACTTGCAGTTAACATGTAATGAAGTCCAATTATACAACAACTCTAATACATATTAAAGTCCCTAATTTGATAAAAGAAAAACAAGGTACACTTTCAATAAACATTTAATCTGATCTGCACCAAAGTCATTATCCTTACTTGATATATGTCTATAATTAAATGAGAATAACAGTCCAATCAGCTAAATATACGCTAAATTCTCTTCAAAATGGTAAATAATTCAAAACATCCTTAAGAAACATTCCCTTTGCAACAAAAAAAAATTGGAAAAAATAAATCCCAACAATTATACTATTTAACACATGAAAGATAAAAAGTATTTCATAGATACACTCATCATTTGAACTGAGATCAAATGTCAAAATAATGATATGAAATGAGAAATATTGAACAATTAACATCTGATATCAATAATAAGTGACAATAAAGCTTAAACTTTACCATTTATTAAATGAGGGAAAACAGAAACCCTTTACATGTATGCATTAGCTCTTAAAGAAAAGAACATGTAATACCACACAATAGAAAAACTGAACCTTGAATGGTGTTTTTTTTCTTGAGGGACTGGGGTGCCAGTCATGTCAAATGCACAAAGCTACTTGGTTTTGTTTTTTCATTAGAAATGGATCATTGCAATATAATTTGTTCAAATTCAAAATAACCAGAAAGTCTTACCCCAACTGAAGAGATTCTTGCCACTCTCTTGTTTGGCACCACACTTTAACAGACATGTCTTTGGGAAAGAGTTAACTAACAATGAAGACTTTGGTACTGTAAAGATGAAAGCCTCTCTTTTATCAAAGCTGATTTGGTGGACATGATGTTCCTACTGATACTGTAACCAATACTTTGCATATGACACCATTATAATCTGGAGTATGATATCTAGTCTTTCTTCAGATTAAAAATAAGGGGTCCAATTCAGTGCATCAAAAACTTTGATTTACTGACTTAACTACATAAAAATCATTAAAATGTTAAGGAAAGTTATATACATAATGCCAGTACTGACACACTGGAGTATATGCTTGTGTAAATGCACACCTAAAAGAAAGAAAGATGGAAGTCTCCGTTGTCCAGAAACAATCCTTTTATGGTAAACAAATCTAAATATGAATAGAAAACTCGGGACAATGGAGCAAAAAAAAGATGTTTATCCTTGTACCTTTCAAGTTAGTTAGCTAACTTTGTAAAAAGTAATATTCTAATAAGGTTAATATTACTGCCAAAGCTTTCAAGGATTGTAGAGCATAGTTTATATTTGGTTTGGTAACTATGATCAGTCAAACTGGTGGAGGAAATGTTAAGATATGCTGAAAGTTATAATTACCCTGAAAGGCTACATCAAGTGCAAACCCAATTGTAGAAAACAAAGGGGGTTAATCAGTATACTGCATAAAATAATTTAGTAAAACTCAAGCAATCAGCTATATCTCACACCTGGTTTGGTAAACGTCTTCTAGACGAGAGGCAAGCCAGGCATCTAAACACTGAATGTCAATGATGCATGTGTTCTATCATTATCTTACTGTACTATGGCATATATGTTGTACATCTTGAGCCTACTGGGTCAGCTTTAGACATCAGTAATATTGACTTGTAGAGGAAACACAACTAAGTGTCAGTACTTACCCATGGAATACTGATTATGAGGCATTTTCCATATCCAAAGCCTGAATTGACCTAACATGAATCTGAATTTTCATACTGTACATCTTGCTTGACTAGAAAATCAATGTTGACCAAGAGAAAGGTAAAATGAATAATGTTATCTCCACTTACTATAATACTGTCCTTTCCATAAGATCAACATCATTAAAGGTGGGAATCATACATAAGATTAATGCTTATGAGAACCAAGCATATGGAAAATAAGTTTCAGAGTATACATTCAAGAAGTACAGGACACTTGTGATAAATGTAAAAGCTTTAACATCAATATTTACAACAAAATCATTTACAACAGCTACTATTACCACACTTGTGTAGCATTCACAAATACTACTTTAATGTTGTACAGATGTCAAAGCAGAAGGTTTTTAAGTAGATCTTAATCCTCATTCACATAAATGGCATTAGACATAAACATCCATAGTCATGGGGAAGATTATAATAGGTTTTTACTGGTCAGGATAAAGTGATGTAACAGTGCACCATGTTCCTCCTCCTTTTCCCTGGAAGTTGCTGTGGTCATGACGTAGTACAGTGGAATGTTATACTAATGTTTAACTAATGAAAACAAAACATGCAAACTCATGTGAACATAATGTACCTTGACCACAAAGGTACTTCAATAAGTGTCTCAAGTACATATGTTATAACGACCACAACATGAAAAAAAAAAGAAGATTGGCAATTCTAAGTCGTCTTGATTTGGTCATCATAATGGAAAATAGCTGCTGTTTTTGTCTTACTATGCCAATCTATTATTACATTTTGACCAATCCTCCTGTCTGCATACAAACAAATATTCGTCTATTTCTACAGCATGGTTTGAGGTTATATATGAATTATTTCACAGTTTCTGTGTACATGATACACTCCATGAAATTAGGAATGGAGTTAATAATCACAGTATAGTAAAGAACTAGTATTTCTACAGTTGTATAAGAAAAATCATTGGTGATAGATATAAAAATACAGTGCTTTTGGTTAAAACACTACAGTAATCATTATTAATGAACTTAAACTTGAATAGCCAAGATAAATCTAACAATCCCTGATTGTCTTATGAACTTGGGGGAGACCTTGAGAAATATCGAGTGTGAAGATTTTACTCTTTCTTGCCTAAGCTTTATCAGTGGTAACTGGGAAACACTCACATTACACCTTTGTTTATCTGTGAATCTACAGATTTATAATCTACAGTTTATAATAATTTACTGCACAGTAAAACCAACTTAGACTTCCTATGTAACTATGATGCCCCTAAGGTGAACTTGATTGAAGATTTATTCTCCAACACCAAAATAAAACCTCTGAAGCTTTCTCCTTTCGAACTTAAAGTAACATAGCCAAGATTTACACAGTGTAACCTACCAAATATGAGAAAACTCATCAATTAACCAGTGAACAAACATCAATATCAATGTTATAATCACCTGTATTTGACAAATATACAAAAGACAGTGTACGGGCAACATTTGAAAGACAAAAACATGACTGTTTCAGGTTACAGGCAGGACAGGGAGTTTAACATTCAGTTGAGGGGGACAAGAACATAAACAGCATGGATGAAAATATAGCAGTGAATAGAAAGACTAAGAAAAGGTTGAAATATAGGACAGAAAATGGAGATGAGGAGGAAGGAAAATGACAAAACAGAAGTGAGAGCTGGTGAACAACACAGCCTGAAGATCTAAAAAAAAAAGCAACAAAAATCATCGACACTGGTAATCCGAAGTGCAAGTGTCCTGGTAGTACACTTCAGATCTGCTTGCAAATTATCTTTAATGGAGAAAATACTAGGGTAATGGAGAAGCAAGTTATATCAAGAGCATCACACCACATGAACTGCTATAAAGTACATGCAAAAAGATAAAGCATATGCTTACTGTTCCAACCTCTTAACACAGGTTATGGTATCATCCCTTACATTGTGCATGACAATCAAAACCCAGGTCCATACACAGTACCTCAATACTGAAATATTCATCAAAAATACCATAAACTACTACAATTAAAAAAAATGGAAACACCACCCATACACATGATTTGGTAAAACAATTCTTAACCCTCCACTAAGCAAATGTATTCTTGATGCTCATAGGGTCAGAAAGAAAAGAAAAAGAGTGAGAGGGGGTGACATTAAAATAGTTAGTCTGAGAAAGAGAGATAAAGGGGAGGGAAGAGACATCAAAATAATTATTCAAAGACTAAACAACATATCTATAAAGTACAAACAGGATGAGGTTGGTATAAAAACTAGACAATGAAAGCAAAACTGATGAAAAAGATGTCTCCTTTACTGACATCATGCTGGTGTTGAAGCTCTCTTCCTTATCATCCTGGCACACTCCACTGGATGATTATCAGTGGATCTTCAAATATCATTTAACAATATTATCTACTAATCTTGACCAATAGATCTCACAGTCTAATGAGCACTCAAGACTGCTAAAAAAGCATGATCTTGCAAGGCTTGTCTCACAAACCACCTGAAGTTCAAATCTCAGCGCATCTTTGCTTGTAACACAATTGCAATGGGTGAGGAAAGACAAATACCTTGACAACACATACAAATAGGCAATCTAAACCATCTCCATAACATGATGCAACAGTGCACAGACAATCTTAAAAAACTTGCAGTAAACCATGTATTATAGAAAAAAATGGAGATGATGTGGCATGGGACAACCAGCTTAATATGCAGGCATTGGCCAACAGAATGATGTTTAAAAGGGAATGTATGTTCACAGCTGAAAACATTCAAAAGCACAGAAATTACACAATATTACACATGATCTGCCTCTGCTGTAATCACTGAAAAATTGACATATGTAGCTACAGTGCAAGGTTAGAAATGAAGAAACTAACATCCAACACTACATTCTTTAAACCCTATGAAAGTTGCACATACACAAGAGTTTATTGTAAGTGCAGTGATCTAATACAGTCCTCATACATAATCTTTATTAGCAAGATTATCATTCCAAATACAATCAAAATTTAATGAGATTCCAAAGCAATCAAGTATTTATATGAAAGAAATAAAAAATCTGTTTTCTAAAACAGTTTGCAGATTGCAGTAAACAAATACTAGATGATCTAGAATGATGTAATTTCAGAGATTTTTGAGGAAAATTTCAAAACTAACACTTGTGTTGCAAATAGGTAATCTTCCCATGTTGTATCTGCCTCAGGTGATCATAATTCCATTTCTCTTCTAATATCCAACTTTTTGCACTCCTTTGGTCCCAATTAAGTAGCTTCTTGTTATGGAAATTGTGGAAATGTTGTGCTTAAAACATATATGTTTACTACATATGCCTCAGCTAAATCAATACCAATGGGCCTGACAACTACAAAAAGACTGGCTGATGATGAATATCTACCCATATACAGAATTTTCTTGAATATATAAATGGATTCACAGTACCTCCATATATGAATATTAGTGCTACAGGAACAATACTGTTATACACAACCTTTATAAGGTAAAAAGAGCTTAAGAGCTAAAGGCAAATATACTAGATTCCAGTATAAATTTCAACACTATGTACAGTAATTACAGTAGCATAACATTTCAATCTTCCAGGAATAATATTAATATTTTCATACACAAGTCTGGTAAATGAGGCACAGTAATCCTTCCAAATCAGTTTAAGCTATATGAAGAATCTAATCAAATATGATTCACCTACTCCAGCACATCCTTAATGGCCTTTTGTATGGCCTCAGTGGCTGTTCTTATCTCCTCTGTGGTCAGATCCTTATTCACTGTGATTCGGATGGAGGGTTCAGGAGGATTTGCCTCTTTTTCCCATAAGTATGATGCCACAGTCAGGGCTACACCATAGTTCTCCACCTGAGATAAAGTTTAACAAATATAAATAGAACAATTGGGAGTATATAAAGTTAAATATATCAAAGAGCAATTACTCTTATTATTCAAAATATTTTATATTTGTTTTAATATTCTTGATCGCCATTTCCCGCGTCAACACGGTAGTGCCAGGAAACAGAACAACGAATGGCCCATCCACTCATATAAATACATAAATGCCCCTACATGCACATATACATATATATACACATGTACATATCATACTTGCTTGCCTTCATCCATTCCTGGTGCCACCCCACCCCACAGGAAACAGCATTGCTACCCCCTGCTTCAGTGAGGTAGGGCCAGGAAAACAGACAAAAAGGCCACATTCGTTCACATTCAGTCTGTAGCTGTCATGTGTAATGCACCAAAACCAGAGCTCCCTATCAACATCCAGGCCCCACAGACCTTTCCATGGTTTACCCCAGTTTCGCATGCCCTGGTTCAGTCCACTGACATACAGCCATGAATACAAACTGCTAAAACATAGAGAAGAGCACTTCAGAAAGAACTAAAAGGGAACAGAACTTGAAAATTAGCAGCCAACAGTGAAACCAGAGACTAGAATGAATATTGGAGCAACAATAATGCCCTAATAAGTACATAATTAGTGGCAAGAGATTACAATTAACATCAAAAGTATGTATATATTAGTTTAATCTGCAGACACCTTGCTATGAGGACAGATGATCATGCAAAAATAAGTATAGTAATCAAAACCACAGCTAAATATATTGCAAGTTTAATGCATGATAATTTTTTTCACTCAATTTATGACAAAAAGAAGTGTTGCAGCACATTTTCAGCAACTAGGAAACATATCTGGAAAGTTTCAATTTAATCCATAAACTGTGAAAAAAGTTGATTATACATATCAGATACAGTAGTGGGTAAAACAGCTAAAAAATGATAAAATTCAAAACAAATTTTTTTCTTTTAAATCCAAGAAATATGCAAATGTTCAGAATTTAATGTATGTTAACATATATAAAGCTTCACATTAATCCACTCACAACTGTGAAGGGAGTTGATTACAGGAAAAAGGTATTGTGGTTTATGGTGTAACTATTTCTTTTATTCTTTTCCAAAAGATATGGCACAGGATAAACACATCACAATCATGACCCCCTTGAGAGAAAAAAGTCTTCTAAGGTACTGATTATATATATATTTTAAGACAAAACGTATCAAAGGAAAGGCAAAAGTCTATAACTGTATAATATGCAAATATCACAATCAAACAGTGTGTGCATTTCTGTGTATGTCTGATTCAGTATCTTTACCACATACATAATCATCTGATTGAAGACTGCCTTATCTATATATGAACATGCATTTCTCAATGCATCATAAGATTTTTTAAGAATCTCAACACATCTTTTTTTTCTAAGGTTCAAGTCATGGAAAAAAGTCCTTATCAAGGTCAGACACGTGATGAATAAAAAAAGGAGCAATAAGGCAAAAAGGGGGATAATCTAAGTATTTTTAAGAAAGTGAAAAAAATGCCTTCAAAATGGGTATGCCAAAGCTATTAGCAGACACATGAGAGGGTAAAGAGCTCCAAAAAACTGATGTCACAATGGCCCATCGTTGAGTTACCCAGAGTACCACAGTCATTCTGTGATAAAGTGGTTTGCTGGGTATTGCATGGTTTAGTTAATGTCTATGACTGACCTTTCTAATTATAAATGTCAGTGAATCTGTCATGCCTTATTCCCTCTCAAAAGTATGGTGATGACCTTGGAAAAACAAAAAGCACAATTACTTCAAAGAAGATAAACCATCCCATTACCTTCTCCACAATCTTCTGCAGGATGCTCTCATCTGCTTCTCTATCTCCAGATGGCTCTGCTAGCCTCAAATGTTTCACTGGACTAATGTTATCCCCACTGACCATAACCTGCAATAAGGAGGACTATTAATGTACCTGTGAAAAACAAACTATTCTTTGCATCTATAACCAAGTACATCTGGTTAAAAAAAAAGTTGATCACTTCACACCTTATTCTTCTCTCCTCCAAAAGAGGGTAGATTCAAGGCCTCCAGCCGTTCAGTGTGTTTCATATCTCTTAATTCTTGTACCATTTTTTGTTGCCTTCTTTGTACCCATAATATAAGACAAGGACTGCCAAAAGGAACATTAATTTGTGCCACATTTACATGTTAGTAGGGAGTTTAGAGACCAAAGTACAAAAAATACATGCAAAAATTATTAATAATAGTGTCAAACTAAATCGAATCTTGAGTCTCCAGGTGTGACTACATTCAGAGGTTTGCAGATCATGTTACTTCAAATTTTGTGTACAACTTTCCAAATGGGACTTTAACATATTCAGTGATTTCCATTAACTCAAATTATGTGTGCATTTTCCAGTTGGGAAAAACAATATTTTTTTGTAACTTGTAGTAACTCAAACTCTGGGTACATTAATCAATTGGGACTGATTTTAATGTATTTCTGCTCTGCATTAATACAAATATCTGGTGTAATACAGTGTACAGCATTTACAAAACTCATAACTATAAAAAGCATTAATAGTTGACTTTGCTGTACAATCTACAGTGCCCATAGGGTATGCGATAAACAACTCACACGAGATGTATGCACATGATGTGTTGACATGCATTCATGGTACAGACTTAATGAAATTAACCTTGGCAGGAAGTCTTGCAAGCTCTTTTTGCATCTGTTGGCACTTATCTTGCAGCTCCACCACCATATCAGCACCCTCAGCTTCAAGGATGTCTATTACCTACAGATCATGATAAAATATAGGAACAAAGATGAAGTATTAATAACGTAATCAATCCATATTCTAAAATTACATGTAAGTGATTAGCTCTGGGGAAAAATAAAAAATACACAAAGTTCAACAGATCCAGTATAGAAAAAATTAAAAATTCTGTCTTGGTCGACATGGCATAGGTAAAAGCATGCTGCAATGAAAGCCATCATTAATGAAAAGGTGAAATAAGGGGTATAAGAATAAAAAATGTAGCAGGGATAACCTGCTTTCCTAAGGTGTCTAAAGACCTGACTCTCAAAGATGGGAAGATTAAAGAAGGGAAAGACTAAAGGCAAAGGAGAATTTCAAAGCTTCATTTTACAAAGAAAGAAAAAGATATCATGAATGTCAACCCATATGTTTATCCAAAGCATGAAAATACCTAGCTTAGCATAATGTTGACCTCTTGTTTGATTAGTTAACTATCAACTACCATGGCCTTCCAGTTCTGTAATATCTAATACCTCAACCATATAGTTTCAGCTAAAGGCTGCATACATCCAATAAATCGTTATCTATCATATATACTTTTTATCATACTTTGTCACTGTTATTTATATATTCATTTATTTAATGTAGCTTATCTCCACCCAAATACTATGGGAAACAGCAGCCATCTGCATGTTACTGGCCCAGGGTTTAGAGGATGGGACAAACATTAAGAGCTTGCACAGGCAGTGGCCATATTAAATACAAAAGGGAAAGTGGAGTAACATCAAGGTGCACAGGACAGAACAGTGAAAGTAGATGACAGTAGAGGAGTTTGTAAGGGTAAAGCACGAAGTAGAGGAACAGCCATCCACAATATATGAGAGCAATACTCTTCACTGGGGTATATGAAGGCCCATACATATGGAAATGCTGCTAAAAAGAAAAAGTTTGGGCACTCATATAACAATGCAAATCCTTGCATTTATAGTAAGTTGGCACTTGGTATTTCATTTTCAATTCACATTTGTAAAATATTAATACATACAGCCTAAAACTTTCAATATAATTTCCTTTAACCATCATCAGAGACAAACCTTAATGCAAGCAGCAGCCAGCATGGGTGGTAAGGAAGCCGAGAAGCAGTACCCAAGACCAGAGAGACGCTGGTGTTCAATAACAAATTCTGTCCCAACACAGAATCCTCCTGAGCTAGCTGCTGAGGCCTCCAGAGTAGCCATAATCATGTCAACTTCCTTCATCTAAAGAAAGGGGGAAAAGAGGAGGTCAGTATCTTGTCAGCCATGTGGATTAACCACAACATCAAAATAAATACTCTAAACACTCCACTCTGCTCTTAATGTAGGAACTGGTCAACTGAAGAATGCTTTAATATATATATTTAACTTGTGGTAAACTCCAGAGCAAAACTCCTAAAGCTAGTGGCTCAGTTTGGGAGCGTGCATGAAAGTTGAAAGTTGCAAATAAATGTGAAAACAGAGTAATGTGGGGCAACATCGGAGACAAGAAGGATTGCTATTAAGTCTGAAAAAAGAACCTTAGTGAAACGGACTTTCTAGGTACCTTAGACTGCATGAGAGATGGGGCTCAGGCTCTGGGTGCATTTAGGATAGTACAGGAGAAGGGATCAGTGTCGGTTCATGCAGAATTAGGTATGTCTTAAGGTATAATAGTAACAAAAGTGTTCAATGATTATCAGTCTTGCCCCTTGAAAAGAAGGGAAGAGGGAGGAATTGTTAGAAATGAAATGCCTAAGGATCATCAGTGGTGGTGTGAAGTGGGTTGCTTGTGGGGCATAACAATGTAAAAGAGAATTAGGGTTTGCTGATATGGTTCCATATGTGGAGAGGATGAGCAAAGATAGACTAACTAAGGAGATGTATTTGTCAGAAGTTGAGGGAGCAATCTCTACTAAAATTTTAGTAGATCTCTTCTCCCTCAATAATTATACATGGGGGCGATATGCTATCAATGGGCAGAACCATGGTTTATGAAGTGGCCAGGGAAACCACAGAAAGGTCTGTGGTATCTGGATGTGGAGAGCAGGCTGTGGTTTTGGTCCATTACACATGACAGGTAGAGGTTGGTTGTGAGTGAATATGGCCATTACTTTATCTGTAATTAGCACTCCTTCACTAATGCAGGAAATGGCAAATATGTTTGGGGGAAAAAAATATATATATATATTTCTTATACTATTCGCCATTTCCTGCATTAGTGAGGTAGCATTAAGAACAGAGGACTGAGCCTTTGAGGGAACATCTTCACTTGGCCCCCTCCTCTGTTCCTTCTTTTGTAAAATTAAAAATGAGAGGGGATGATTTCCGGCCCCCGCTCCCTTCCCTTTTAGTCGCCTTCTCAGACACACAGGAAATACGTAGGAAGTATTCTTTCTCCCCTATCCCCAGGGACAATATGGAGATTATGAGTACGGAAAGACTGACAAAGAGGATATATGTGTCAGAGGTGGAGGGAACAAGAAGTGGGAGACCAAACTGAAGGTGGAAGGATGGAGTGAAAAAGATTTTGAGTGATCAGGCCTGAACATAGAGGAGGGTGAGAGGTGTGGATTGGAAAGATGTGGTATACTGGGGTCGACATGCTGTCAATGCACTGAACCAGGAAATGTGAAGCGTCTGGGGTAAACATGGAAAGGTCTGTGGGGCATGTGGTTTTGGTGTATTACAAATGACAGCTTGAGACTGAGAATGAACAAATGTGCCCTTTTTTGTCTGTTTTCCTGTGCTACTTCACTGAAGCTGGGGGTAGCAATGCTGTTTCTTGTGGGGTGGGGTAGCAACAGGAATGGATGAAGGCACGCAAGTATGAATATGTACATGTGTATGTATATGTTGATGTGCATATGTATGTATATGTGCGTATGAGGGCATTTATGTACATATACGAGTGTATGAGTGGATGGGCCATTCTTCATCTGTTTCCTGGCACCACCTCACTGATTCAAGAAACACTAAGTATAATAAATAAATAAATATAAATAAACTGTCCTGTTGGGCCAATTTACAAATGAGAGTAAGGAAAAAAATATATCTTGCACGTGACATACCTGGGTACCTGCAACACCAAGCATGGCTGCTGACTTGGTAAAAGAAAAGAATAATCCCAATAACATTATTCTCTGTGAAGTGACAAACACTACAACTTAACCTAAAGAGTAAGTTTGGCATCCTAATCTAATTACCATACAACTCTGCTAGATGAAGGAAATAACCTATTTCCAAAGCTAATTGAATAATGATTTTTGAGTTTCTTGGATGAACTAACCGGTATGTTGTAGTGGTCTGTGATTCCACGGCACTTGCTTCCTAAAGTGCCAAAAGTGAGTGACTCATCAATAAAGAGACGCAACTTGTATCTCCTCCGAAGTGCAACTAACTCAGGAAGAGGACAAATTTCACCAGAATTCATATAAATGGATTCAACTACCATGAATTTACGTGTTGCATTAGCCTTCTTTGGGTCCTGCAATGCAAAAATGTAAAAACTAAATATTCATGAATACATACATACGTAAATGAGTATACAAGTTTAAAGTGGACTGCTTTGACTTCTGACAAATCTTTCTGGTCATTTCACAATAAAAAAAAACTCAACTTCTTTAATTCAACCTTTCTCCCCCCTCTATTCTGACATGATCAATTTACATATCATTCTCCAACTAACAGAACCAATCTTTATGGTACTTTATTGTCTTATAATCCAATTCTGTATAATTCAGTTGCTAATCCACACTTGCCACCCCCTCTCGCTGTACCCATGCTATCTCTTCCTTAGGCAGGGTCTTCTAAGAGTACTCTCTCAACTCCCAAAGGACAATGTATGAGGCCTAAATGGCATAACTCCTCAAGTCCTAAAGGAGCGTGCTCCTGAGACAGATCCAATCTTGCATGCCTAACTGGTCATCATCAAAAATCCTAGACTTTTACTTATTCTTGGAAGCATACCTTAGAGTACGCCATCCATAAAAAAGGAGAATGCTCTAATTCCTTCAACTATCGCCCATTCCTACCACTCCTGCTATTTTCAAAGTCTTGTAAACTCTCCTAAACTCTCGCTTTCTCAAACACTTTGAATGCCATTCCCTTTTTTCTGATTAACAATACAGATTTTGTATTGCCAGTCTGCTAGTTATCTATGTAACTAACTCATGGTCCTTCTCTCTCAAGGATTTTGGTGAAACTTTTGTCAAAGCCCGCAACACCTCCAAAGTATGACAGTGTGGGATTAGGCTTTGCTTCCCATACTCCTTTCCTGTAGTTTTGCTGCTTCTCTTTGTTCTCAAATGCACAGCTCCCTCTCTGGGTATACTACATTGATTGAATAACTTTCCCTCTTATTTTATCTACTGTGGTGTTCCTCACTGTTTTCTCCTATTTCCTACTCAATTCCATTCATAGTGGGTACCCCATACCCATAAATCATACCCTCAACTGTCACATAACTCAGTCTTCCATTCAAATCATCTATCACTAATAACTGAACTCATGCATCAAAATTGCTGATGCACTAACTCAGCTCCCATCAAAATACTTGCCTCTCTACTTCGCTCCTCTCACCACCAGGTGCACGTATCTACAATCATCCACCTCATTTTCATCCACATTAGTCAAAAGCTGATTTCTTTCAGTTCTATCACAGATTCCCACAAATCCTCCTTCTGAAGAAATGCTACCCCCTCACACTAACACCAGACTTTACCCTTCAGACATTCGCAAACCATCCCCCCCCTCCCTTCCCTTCCCTTCCCTTGGGTACAGTTTAACTAAAAGCCAGATCATCCAAGTTCCTCTCCTGAAACATAGTACTTATCTCTCCCTTCTGATCTTAGTTACATCCATTCACATTCAGTTGCCCCAGCCTTCATAGAGAATCAGGCACTCATTGCTTGGCACTTTTTTCATTCCCACTTTAAGAAACTGAAATACACGGAGGGGAAGGTTTCCAGATAAGGATCTACAGGGTATGCCAGTATTTCAGAATAATACAACAGAACAAAACATAAAAATATGAGTCTAAATGTCACTTCAGAGATAAACCATGGACAACATTGGCCAACTAATCACACCTTTCTGTCTTGTCTCTGCTGTTCCTCAAGAAGTTCCTCCAGGTGTTTCATGTCATTGTGCCGGAAATAGACAATGCGACTCCTGCTAGCCTCTAGTCCTCGCTGAAGTGCAAAGTTTACCATCTCATCTCTGTAATACAAATCATTAAAAGTCAAATAAGAGGGCATGCCCATTCAACTTTTGCTTTCTTTGACTAGCTTCATTCACACTGTTACAAACCTTAGTTATCTGCAATAATGTCTTAAAACTTCATTAAACTTCATATGCTGCTAATTCCCTTTGTCTTCTTTACTTTAACTTTTTCTCATCTTTGTCATCTGATGTTTTCTACTGAGTCTGTGTTTGTCTTTTCTCTTTCTTTATAGGTGGCTATTCTCTACAACCAAATTTTAAAATATGCTAAATTCCCAAACTATTCTTTCCCCCTTTCCCTTGGGTACAGTTTAACTCAAAAGCCAGATCATCCAAGTTCCTCTCCTGAGACATAGTATTTATCTCTCCCTTCTGATCTTGGTTACATCCATTCACATTCAGTTGCCCCAGCCTTCATAGAGTTCCCTGCATCATCCAGAAATAATATCCAAATCTTATGAAAGAATGGGCTAGCCAAGGATATCATAGCAGTGAAGTGCAAGCAGTATACAAAACTTTTATCTTTATAGAAAAGCCAGAACTTGTGATTCATAAGACATTCTTCATTAAACTTTCTCTACAATTTTCCTACTCTTAGTCTTTTACAATTCCTTCTTATTCAGTGTTCTCTTTATTTTCCTACTTCCAAACTCTTATTTCCCTACTTTAAAAGGTATTATGTGCTAGTTATGTCAATGTTCCCTTTAAAACATTCTCTAAGATGCAAGCACCTATTAACTTAATATGTGGCATCCAAATTATTGTGTAGAATTCTTTAACATGTTCCAAATTGTTGTTCCTGGTCTTCATAATCTAAAACTGTCAAAGCGACTGTTGTGCAAAATGTTTCGTTTCTGAAAATGCCATCCTGTTGTGAAAGTGCAACAAAATGTACTTTATGATGAAGATAAATATAAGCTTGTAGGAGCCAGGTGAACCAAAACATACATTAATACACTTCAATGAGAATACAAATAATTAAGATGAATCTATATATATGACTGGTGAGGCTGAAACTACAAGATCTATCAAAAACATAACATTGAAGGGAGTCTTTAAATGTTAAACACTGTATGGAGGAAAAATGGGCAAGTACATGTTCCAAATATGGGAACAATGATTTACAACTCAGCCAGGGTACATTACATGGCTGATGGTAGAGAATATCTGATTGGATAAACTGAATGGGTTGTAAAAGAAAAAGCATGGACAAAAGTTAACATGAAAAAGCATGGTGAGATCTGATATCTTCTGTAAAAATAATCACACTTTCACAGTAACTGCTTTGCTTAAAATTCTTTTGGTTCATATCAATAAGGAATAAAATAAATGACAGAAATCCTAAAGGCATAAGAAAAGATAAATGTAAAATGCTGAATTTGATACAAGCTTTTCACATTGCACATTTCATACACTAATGTAGATTACAATTCTTCCTCTACAAACCATGTTTCACTACTGCATACATTAGTAATGTGAAACTATAACAAAATTTAATACATACGCATAGATTATGTCACCATTTTTGGAGTAAGCTGGAATGGCAGAGGCACTGGTTGAGAAGCCATACGAGTACAATACAGCTCTCTCACAGTTGAAGAAGGCAGCCAATCTATCTTCCAACTCCAAATGTACCTCTGGGTAAAACAGCTTTAATGCAAGAAACTTATCTTTGAAACACACGCGCTACCACGCTGGAGCAGGAGGTAGCAATGCTGTTTCCTGCGAGGCAGGTTAGCGCCAAGAATGGATGAAGGCAAGCAAGTATGAATATGTACATGAGTATATATGTCTGTGTATGTATATATGTTGATATGTATATGTATGTATATGTGCATGTATGGGCATTTATGAGTTTATAT